>JANIJH010030343.1:0-11155 GCA_024520975.1 Erythroxylum areolatum | reverse complement strand
ATGCCGAGATATAATTAAATATCCCGAACCCATCCTAATTACCAAAATGCTCTTCCTATAGGAGAGGGGATGTTACAATATTGATCAATTCAACGCTTTTCCATGTCAACTTTATTAGTCAGAGTCCGTCCATTTGAGCACACACTGAGTCCTTAGTTCTTAAAGAATCTAACTTAAATTAAGTTAGCTCACACAAGGTCCAAAACTCTTTCAAAACTTATTCTATGTTTGATTTACTTGCTAAGTTACTTTGGAACTCTAGCATATTCCCATCATGTGCGTGATCGAGCTAAACTTCTACCTAATGTCCATCTCAAGCCTTCTTTTGGTCTCATATCTGAATCTCGCATCTTATCGAAGATTTCCGTCAATGTGCACCAATGCATGCCAACGCTTGACATTGTCCCTTTTCGTCCTTACCTCTTCACAATTCTTTGCCTTGTTCTATTGTTCTGCGTGTCAAACATTATTCAAGGTTCGCAAATGTGCAAACAATTCTACTATCTAAAACTTAAGGGTCTAACAAACCATCCTCACCAGAAAAATCGATGCCATCATCGAAATATTATGTGGACACTCCTCTAAATATTGTTTCCTCGAAGACTCCTTTGTCATTGACACATCTCTCATGTACCATATTCCCTCTCCATCGGGTTTTGCCTTACTTGTTTTCGAGCGCTCCTTTACAAGGTCATTGCACCCAATATAGCATAACCATTATTAAGGTAGACTTCTTCTATCGAGTCCTCCTCTCTTCTCTTTGATCTTTCACGACTATGGTATTTACTTGCTCCTTGCCCACCTTCCATCTTGGGCATTCACGAGCAAAGTGTGTTGCTTCACAAATGAAACAAGTAATATCTCATTTTGATTATTTCTTAGACTTATCTTGAGAAGATTCACCTACCTTCTCCTTCCCTTTCTCTAAGTCATTTTGTGTCCCACCATTCTTCTTGCACTCGTAGCTAGTTCGAACCAGTGGTGGCACTTAAAGATCCACCAAGGCATCTGCAACCGCTATTTAGAAGATCTTTCACATTCTACCTCCTAATCTCCATTTGTGCCTAACCCTACAAGCCGCTTATAAAATTGAACAACTTGTCTTCATCCGACATGTTCTGCGCTTCCAACATCAAAGATATTAATTTCTTGCATACTTCCACACCGAGTCATCTTGCTTCAACCTCTTCAAAGCTTCTCTAATGAGCATATTATCCCAAGTGTCGATAGGAGGTCTACCCACACTGATGTTCTAAATTGGACATCATTGCTGCTGCAAAGTATTGCTCTATGTCCCATAAGAAATTTTCGAGCTCCTTGGCTCTCTACTTGTTGTTGAGAACTTGTGGCTCTCGCACATTTATCAAAGTGCTTTCAATACATCCAACATCTTGCATTCCAACGGCACGTCTTAGGATCATGATATCGGATCTAGAGTCCTGTTAGGCCTTCATCAACTTCTCTATTTGATGTTGTAATGTTGGATTCGTGCTTCCAACATCTCAAATAGAGTATTGTAAGACGTCACCTCTTCCTCCCCTTGAGGATTCTATCCAATGAGTGCTTCCACTTCGTTGACATGCTCTATCAAATTGCTGCCTCTCGCCATATCGAAATTTGGCTTCGATACAAGTTGTTACAAAGGTTTTTCTTCAAGCACCAACTTATCTACTAGTTATGCCTATTTCTTTGCATAATAATCTAGCTTAGGTCCATTAAAGCAAGATTCAGCCTTTCCTCATTACTGTTGACTAACGTACTTGTTCTCGAACCCCTTATGACCCTTGTAGTGTTTCACTCTCGCACCCTTGCAAGTAAACTAGAGAAAAAATAAATAGTCATGGCAACAATAAGAACAAGAAAGAGAAAGAGACATAGCGAAAATCCAACATTTATTGCTTCCCTCAAAGTATACAAAGGATGCTCTCTCAATCTCTCCCTCTCTGAGAAAAGCAAGGCTCAAATGAGCTATTTATAGGCACCTTTATATGACTAAGTTAGAATCCTATTAGAACCCAACTAGTTAAGATCGCATCTTATCCTATCTTATCAAATTACATCACACTAACCAATAGAATGACATCCCCATCCAATTAGGACTCTATCTAGTAGTATTAAGTTACATCGCAATAATAAGATAAAAGATAACAAATGATCTATCCATATATACAAAGATCTCCTTTATCTTTAGATGATCCTTTCATATGATCTTTATCTCTTAGACTTGATATTCATCCACTGTGATCTTATTCGTCACATCATCCAAGGTCTCCTTATCTCTATCTGTTGATGATTTCATCCAAGCCAATAGCATAATTGTCCATCCAATGCTTTCCCATGTCAACTCCATTAGTCATAATCTATCCATTTGAGCACATACTAAGTCCTTAGTCCTTCAAGAACCTAGCCTTAACCAAGTTAACTCGTACATGGTTCAAAACTCTCTCAAAACTCACACTATGCTTGATCTACTTGCTAAGTTACCTTGGAACTCTTGCATATTCCCGTCAAGCATGTGATCTAGCTAACCTTCCACTTGAAGTTCATATCAAGCCTTCTTTTGGTCTCACATCCTAATCTTGCTTCTCGTCAAAGATTTCCGCCAATGTGCACCAATGCACGCCAACACTTGACATTGCCCTTTTCAACCTTGCCTCCTTGCAAGTCTTTGCCTTGTTATATTATTCCAAGTGTCAAACATTGGTCAAGGTTCATCAATGCCTGCATGATTCCATTATCTAGGACTTAGGGGTCTAATAATAGGCCACAAATAGGTGTACACATATTAATGAACCTCTTTGCCTCTTAAGACTATCATTTTGTATTAAGTGAAGATAGGATATTTGTGTGTGATTTGCATTGCTATTTTCTTTAACTTATATTTTTTTTCACCGCAACATATTCTTTGGGGCTAAATATATTGTGCTTTCTTGCATGTAGCCTTCTTTTTAATTGTTTAAAATTTAAGAATTGTTAAGCATTCTTCTAATAGACAAAAATTCTTGCATGGTTAATTGAGGTTAATTATTTTTAACGTTCGTAATTTGTATGTTTTACAAGTATCATAACAATAGATTAACATTATTTAAATAAAAGGAAATAAATCATTACACAAAGTTGTATTTAAAATAACTCTTAAAATTAATTTAGTTAAAAGGGTAAATTTGATTATAATATTAATATTTAAATATAAAAAAGAACTTAGCATTTTATAGTGTTTAAAGTAGAACTCAATATTTTAAAATCGTCTAAATTGAATTTTTATAGAAAAATAAACATATAACTATCAATTTTTTAATATATTATTGACAACGTGATAAATTTTTTTAGTTTACATTAAATTATGAGTTTTATAATGTTTCGTGTATGCAACTTGACATTATAAAACTTAGAAAATGACCCATATCTAAAATTTTTAACAAATTTGATAATTTTTTATTAATTCTAAATAATACTAATTACATTAACATAATATAATTAACTCTCCAATATAAGCCACAATTTAATTAAAATAAAAAATTTGTAAAAATCTCAAATTTATCCTTGTGCAATCTCAACCATAAATTAATTTTCATAGTCTATAATTAATGCTTAGCTCATTTATCTCATGTCTAACATCTCTAGGAGTTTCCTCCAACATATTAAATATAATATGGTCAAAGAAAAGTCAAACAGAAAAGGAGAAAAAGAGAAAGTTGAAATGATATATGGGTGAGAATTAAGAAGAAAAAAAACTGTGGAAGGTAGTTGGGGAGCCTAGTTGTAGAGTTCCTCCTCACTAACCTCCATAAAGGGAGTCGGAGGTTAATGAGTTATGAACTAGCCCTTTTAGGGGCTACAATGGAGCAATATAAAAAAAAGGAATAAACTAATGACAACCACTATAATAAAGTAATGAGGTGGGCAACAGAAAGAAAAAGCTAAGTGAACTTTAGGAATTGACAAATCACCAGTTCAAAATTTTGAAGTGTTGGAGTTATGTGAATATAGTGCCCTGGAAAGCAAGTGTATTTACATATAACTTAATCTTCTTCCAGTTACTTTTGTAATGAAAATATTTATTATTAATAAAACAAAAAGTTTGGTTTTATTTGTATGAGCATTATATATCTAGTCATAAGGTATCAAGATTCTTCTGTAAGTAATATACATATATATGGAGATGTGTGGGAAACATGTATATTATAAGAATCTAAATTAGTTGATTCAAAATTGAATAATCAAGTTGGTCGCTTGATTATGGTTTAGACTGTAGTTTTGCGATTTATCTTCGTGTAAGTAAAAGAGTTTACTTCAAGGGAATGATGAGTTTCATATCATGATAGTAGTTGAGTATCGATAATGGCACTATTAAATGAATCTGAAATAAGTATGTTTTTAAAGAATAAAGTAGGTCGTTAATCTTAAAACATACACCTTAATATTCTTTTATTACGAACCACAATCTTGATCATACGTGTTTCAATATAATTCTTGATATGATCATAATAGATTTTTACAGAGCATTAATCCAGTGTCTGCATGTTGGAATTATTAATTGAAATATTTATCAGGAAACATTCACTTAAATAAAGAGTTTATAGTGATATCATCACTTCTAAATGTTTTACGAAGATTGGTGTTTAAACTGGTGCTAGTAGTTTGATGGACTAGTTACCCATCAAGTCTTATTATGTGTTAATCATCATATAGAGTAAAACGGGAGATCTAGAAAAAAACCAAGATAAGGGTAAAAAAGGTAATTTTACCCTTTATTATGTGGATGACTATAATATGGTTCATAATAAAATTTGTAATTAAACATCTTATTTGAAACATGTATTCTCATAATATTTAGTAATTTAAGAGTTCAACTAATTGTCTTTAGTAGAATGATATTTGGGTAATAAGCTGGAATTAATTATAATGAGATTAAATTAATCCCAGGCTTATTAGAGCTTGAATTATATAAGTATAATTAAATTCTCCAATTGACTTCTACGAAGGTTATCAAGGCTTACTTTAATTAATTGTTAATTAGAAGCCCAAATGAACATTTAATATTAGGCTAGACTTTGGTTTGATTTGATTAATCAGATTAATTAAATTGAAACAAGGTTATTAAAGATAAATTGAGGGAAAATTTCGATTTTATAGCTAAATGTGTAGCTGCACATTTAGCATTGAATTGCTAAATTTAAGATGGTTTTTATCTTGCTTCATCATCATTAATTGGAGTAATGATCTTATCATTAAATGGTTTAATGATTGTCTTTTAATGATGGCATGTAACCTTTTAGCATTCATTTGATTAAAGAAAGGAGGAGGTGCATTTAATGTATTCTCTCATTTCTTTCATCTTATAATTGAAAATGAAACGGTCTCATTTAGGTTATTGGTCTTTTCATATAACCATCTTAAACAAATTAGAAGAGTCTCATTTATTAGCTTCTTTATGATTGATTAAAGAATGAAGTCATGCATTGGATGCACATCACTTGTTCTTTCATGTTTAACCAAAATTGAGAAGGAGAGAAGAAGTTGTTGTTGCAATTTTGACTCACTCTCTCCTCTCTTGCATGTGCTAGCTGAAACTTGAATGAGAAGAGCCTCATTTTTGGCTTCTTTCAACTAAGGAAAATCTCCTGAAATATTTCTTCTCCTTTCCCACCAAAGGATCTTGTTAACCAAGTTGTCCAAGGAGAACAAAAGTGAGGAGTCAAAGTTGAAGCAAGGAGTCGGTATAATTTCCATCTTGTTCTTATGTTAATTATTTTCCTCATACCGTATCATGTAAGGCTGAAACATGTTGATTTGGTTATTTTGTTTCCGCTGCATTTTGATTTCGGAAAAAGTTTTGAAATCTACTATTTTAGCCAAATCTCGCATGCTTTTGTTTACGATCCAACAATTGGTATCAGAGCCATTTTATTATGCATGATTTCGGTTCCTACAAGTGATGTATAGGTTGGCAATTATATTTTGCATGCTGTATATTTTTATGTGATAGAAAATATATGGTGTATGTTTTGCTCTTTTGGTTGTCCATATAATATAGTTTTATCTTGTAAGTTTTCTTCGTTTGGTTTGTAACAAGGAGGTGGGCCTATCATCATCATGTTTTCTCCTTAGTTTCATTTTTCTATTTTCTTTGATTTTGTAATGTATAAATTTCTGTAATATTGAAGATGGGGCAACCATGGATTGAAGAAAAGACTAGGTAACAGTTTCGATGTATCCTTTGTTGTATTGGCTTAGTTTCAGTTTTGTGAAAACCAAAATGCTAAAATTTTGTTTTAAAAAAATTTTGGTTTTGTGAAAACAAAGTGTTAGAATTTTTGTTTTAACAAAGTTTTGGTTTTATGAAACACAAGTGCAGGAATTTTTGAGTTTCAGTTTTGTCAAAAACAAGTGCTAGAACTTTTTGAGTTTTGGATTTATAAAAAACAAGTGCTGAAATTTTTTGGTTTCAAAGTGAAAAAATTTAGTTTTATGAAAATGCCATTACACATTTTTTACCAAATGAGCCGGGTCATATGGATGAAGAGTTTGAAGCGGAAGATCCAAGTTTAATAAGAAATTTTTGGGCCTAAAAGCCTTGTAATTTTATTTATGTTCTAGGATGGGCAGTCAAAAGTGGCCTATTAGTTTATAAGATGAACGGATAAATAGATGCACATAATATGTGATATTATGTGATTATATGCCATTTAGAAAATTGCCAACCTAGGCTTTGCCATGCATTCATTATGTATGAGATATATAATGAAATAATATAGGATGGCTAATAAATTGCATCTAGACAAGATGATATTTATTAAAACTTAAAGACCAAAAGGATTACGTGGGAGAGGATGCTTATGTGAGAGTTTACGGTCTCCATATGATGGCCCATTTGCATGTGGTGAAGTGTTACTCCCTATTGGAGGACGCAAATCCTAGATCTTGCATTGTTTGGGTCTCCTAAAAGGATAAGTCCATTTATTGGTAGCAAATGTGACCTCCTACTAAGGCATGGTTTGTAAGTATCTTTAATGGATGAATTAAATGGTTACATACTCAACATAGTTTATTAATAACCTACCCACCGTAGCTTTGTTGATAAATGTATGGACCAAATTATGGCGTTTCTAAAAAAATTAGGCATGAAGATGCTTAGTAGTTTTTTGAGTAGGAGGGTCCTAATTTTTCTTTTAATGGATAAGATGGCCCATCGTCATTTAGTTCGTTATAGATAAGAAAAATAAATGTTGTATAAAGTTCTAAATTTTTTAAGTCTTGTTAAATCTATCATCATGCATATATGCATTATGATTTTATACAAAGTTCCAATATTGTTGATTAGTATGTTCATGCTTCAATAATTTATATTTTTTGACATAATCAACCATAATATGAATCCACTCACTTTGCCCTTGACTAATAACAAATTGGAAAATCGAGAAAATTTTAATGAATGGAGACGTAACCTTGACATTATTTTTCAATATGAACGAATTTTATAGGTATTAACAGACAATGAGCCTACACCTTTGGGTAGCAATTCAACTTTTGAGCAAGTCCAATAACATGAGCGATGGTAGAATGCTGATAAGACTACTAAGTGCTATATTCTAGCTTCTGTTAGTGGAATGTTGCAAAAACAAATTGCTTGCATGAAAACTACTGGTGCAATGGTCCATCACTTACATAAGATGTTTAGTGTGAGGACCAGGTCTTCAAGAGTGAAAGCTATTCAAACTTTTCATAATCTCAGACAAAAACCTAGTGAGCCGATGCAAGATTACATGCTTAAGCTAATCTTTATGGTTATTGAGGCTGAGATGCTTGGGACTGATATGGATATGGAGATGCAGATGATTATGATCATTAATAGCTTAAACTCATCTTTTCAGCAATTTAAGTTAGACTATGAGCTCAACAACAAGGATTACACCTTGAGTGGGTTGATGAATACCATCTAGAGTACAGAGGAGATATTAAATATCAAGGCTTATAGGCCCGAGGCTAATGTAGCATCTTCATCTAAGCCTAAGGGTAAGGGCAAGCGAAAGAAGAAGGGTTTAATGCCAAACGGGGGTCAAGGTCTAACCCATGAAAAAGAATGCCAAAGCAGACACCAAGGGAAAGTTTCTCCAATATGGTGAGCAGGGTCACTAGAAAAGAAACTGTGCACTCTACCTTGAATCCCTCAAAGGCAAACAAGGTATGGGTTTCCTAAGTTTGTTAGGAACTAGAAATGTGGCAAATTTATTTGATTCTTGGATATTAGATTCAAGAGCTACTAACCATGTTTACAATTCTTTGTAGAGGTTTCAGCAAAGGAAAAGACTACATAAAGGCCAGTTTCAAGTCAAGATAGCAGATGGATCCTATGTTTCAGTAGAATCAATGGGAGTACTTATCTTAGACATTCCTGGTGATCATAAGATATAATTAGAGGATGTATTTTACATCCCAATGATTGTAAGGAACATGATTTATGTTTTTTGTCTAATAAAATCTAGTTATTCCTTATATTTTAAAAATGTTGTTTCAATATATGAGAATAAGGATTTTATTTGTAATGCGATAATTAAACAAGGATTGTTCTTTATATAACCTATGACAAGCTCACTAAACAGCACAGAGTTAATAAAACCAAGATAATCTAATGATTCTAGCATTAATTTAAAATATCTGTGGCACTTAAGAATGGGCCATATCAATCAAAAAAGACTTGACAGGTTAGTGAAGGATGAGATATTTACGGGCTTGGATAATGATCCATTACCCACCTGTGAATCTTTTATTGAAGGAAAAATGACCAAGGCCTCATTTCCTTCTAAAGGAAACATATCTGAGTCCACGTTAGACCTGGTACATACTGATGTGTGTGGGCCCATGAACATACAAGCTAAAGGAGGTTATGAATATTTCATAACCTTTATAGATGATTACTCTAGACATGGCTATTTGTATTTGATGCATAAAAAGATTGAGTCTTTTGAAAAGTTCAAAGAATTCAAAGCTGAAGCTGAGAAGCAGTTAGGCAAGCCATTAAAACAACTTCGTTCGGATCGAGGTGGTGAGTACTTATCTAGAGAGTTCCAACAATTTGTAATTAACAATGGTATTGTTTCCAACTTGTCAGCTTCTCGAATACCTCAACAAAATGGCGTAGCAAAAAGGAGGAATAGGACTCTATTAGAAATGGTAAGATCAATGATGTCCTATGCTAGCCTTCTAGAATCGTTCTGGGGATATGCCATACAAATGGTAACTTATCTTCTTATCTTTTCTCCATCCAAATCAGTGCCTAAAATACCTAGGTTGTTATGGACTGACTGAGTGCCTTTATTGTAGTACTTAAGGACTTAGGGCTGCCCAGACCATGTTCTAAGGCTTGAATCCACAAATATGGAACTAAGATCAGAATTATGTTTGTTTGTAGGATACCTTACTGTCTTGAGGATTGTAAAAATAATACCCTCATATACCTGTAGGATATCCTACAGGTACAAGAGGGTACTATTTTTACAATCCTCAAGACAGTAAGGTATTTATGTCGACAAATGTGACCCTTTTGGAGGAAGAATTTATGAGAAATCACAAAGGAAGAAGTGAAGTAGTACTAAAAGAGTTAGCTATTTCATCCAAACCAAGAGTTGATTTGGGTATAGTAGAAGCAGATTTCGAAATGGATTCAGGAGTTGAATCAGAAGAGCAGCCTGAACATCAAGTAGTGTCTAGACGTAATGGGAGGGTTGTGAGACAACTAGACAAGTATCTAGGTTTATGAGAAGCCATAACTGCCATCTCAAACTAAGAAGAAATAGATCTCATTACTTATACACAGGCTATTAATGATGTTGACGTAGAAAAATGGCTCAAGGTGATGGATTTGGAAATAGATTCCATGTACACTAATGAAGTCTGAATCCTTGTAGATCTACCACCAGATGTAAAAGTCATAAGGTGTAAATGGATCTATAAAGGGAAAAGAGGATTTGATGGAAAGGTAAAGACTTTTAAAGCTAGATTGGTAGCTAAAGGCTATACTCAAAAAGAGGGTATAGACAATGAGCAGATTTTTTCTCCAGTTGTCATTCTTAAGTCCATCAGAATTCTTTTGGCCATAGAAGTCTATTTTGATTATGAAATATGGTAAATGGACCTCAAGATCGCATTTCTTAATGAGGATCTTGAGGAGACCATTTATATGGCCTAACCAGCAAGATTCATTGAGCTAGGTAATGAGCATAAAGTATGCAAATTGTAGAGGTCCATTTATAGACTTAAGCAAGCATCTAGGTTTTGGAACATTAGATTTGATAAGTCTATCAAAACCTATGATTTCATACAAAACCTAGATAAGCCTTATGTCTATAAAAGGATACAAGAAGGCAAGCTCACTTTCCTAATCCTCTATGTCAATGACATTCTATTCATTAGGAATGACGTAGGAATGTTATCTACGGTTAAGGGATGGCTGAATGAACATTTCTCAATGAAGGATTTAGGAGAGGCCAGTTATGTTCTAGGGATCAAACTTACAAGGGATCGTAAGAACAAACTGATAGCTTTGTCTCAAATAACCTACATTGAGAACATGCTCAATAAGTTTGCCATGCACGATTCCAAGAGGGGTTTCACACCTACTAGACATAGAACCAAACTTTCAAAGGAGCAAGCAACTAAGATCCAAAAGGAGGTCGAATGCATGTATAACATTCCATATGCATTAGAATAGATGAGCAGTGGGACTGGAGGAGTGTCAAGTAATCTTATGTTGCTGATTCGACTATGGAAGCTGAATATGTTGCTGCTTGTGAAATAGCAAAAGAAGCAATCTGGCTTTGCAAGTTCTTAAATGATTTGGAGGTAGTTCCTGAGGCAGAAAAGGCCATTATACTTTATTGTGATAACGGAGGGGCAGTGGCTAATTCTAAAGAACCTCAGAACCATAAAGCTGCCAAACACAATGAGAGAAAGTATCATCTCATAAGGGAAATAATACAACGTGGTGAGGTGAATGTGATAAAGATTCCCACAGAGCAAAATCTTGCTGATCCATTTATGAAGACTCTGTCTCAAAAGAGTTTTGAAGGTCACCTAGTAGGGATGGGAATGAGGGATATGCCAAACTTGCTTTAGGGCAAGTGGGAGATTGTTGGAGTTATGTAAATATAGTGCC
>JANIJH010030277.1:0-11159 GCA_024520975.1 Erythroxylum areolatum | reverse complement strand
AGCCTATTTATCCCTACCTTAAAACACATGGTATTGAACTTCAACATACTTGCGTATACACGCCACAACAAAATGGCATCGTAGAACGTAAGCACCGCCACCTGCTTAATGTTGAAAGATTGCTTCTCTTCCAATCACAAGTACCTCTTACATTTTGGGGTGAATGTGTGCTCACAGCCGCTTATATAATCAATCGGCTTCCCACACCCCTTTTGTCTAACAAATCACCATATGAAAGACTTTATCATCGCACTCCTACTTTTGATCACATGCGGGTTTTTGGTTATGAATGTTTTGCCACTAATGTCACTCCCAAACAAAAATTTGATCCTCGTGCCATTCGGTGCGCCTTTGTTGGTTATCCACAAAATCAAAAAGGCTACAAGCTCTACGATATCACATCTAAACATTTTTTTGTCAGTCGCAATGTCTATTTTCATGAAGATCTCTTCCCTTTTGCATCACCTCTTCCTGTCGTCGACCGATCACCATTACTACCGAATCTTGCTCTCGACCCCCACCATCATCATTCTCTCTCCATTCAACCCACTGATCATCCTACTTCACCACCACATCACTCTCCCAACCTCATCTCTCATACGCATGATAACACAAATAACAACGTAATCTTTTCTTTAATAATTCTCAACATTACTTATGCAAAAAAATCTATTGTTTGCAGCATCAATCTTAATACATTCAGCCTCCCAAAAGTTAATTTCTCCGTTTCTTTGCCACGATAAGATGATGGAATGGACATGTAAATAGAAAAACATTATAATGCATTATGTTCTTTTATTTGTTTATTGAGATGGTTTTTTATATATATATATTTGCAACCAAACTTGGAGTGAATTTACACATTTTGGTTGGTTTAATGTTTTTGACAACTTTAAAATGTGTTAAATATTTTGACATGTTTAAAATGTGTTAGATATTTTCTTTCATAATTTTTGTCTTCATTTTAATTAATTTGTGGTGTAGTATAATGGAGATTGATAAAAGTTAGATGAAAATTTATGATAGAACATTGGTAGAGTATGAAAAAGGAGTTATTAAATTTCTTGAATTTGCTTTCAATTATCTTAATAAGGGAAGATAAACACGTTGTTCATGCAAAAAGTGTAATCATAATTTTTTCGGGACGCGAGATATAAGGTTCCTTGCTCATATACTGGTAGTAGGAAAAGTACACGAGATATAGGGCTTTCATATGTAAGAATAGAGGCATGTGTGAATGACTGCATTCTTTATAGAAACAAATATGAGGATGCTGTCCAACTTGTGATGAATCTAGATGGAAGGATATGGGAAAACTGGAAATTTGACTAATGAGCATAGTTGTCGAAAAAAGATTCCATTGAGAGTGTTGCGATATTTTCCATTAACTCCACGCTTGGGTGTTTACATCATACTGAGACTAAGTTGAATCATGTTGGAAGAAACTACGAAGGAAGTGATGATTAGTTGCATTCAGATATTAAAGTTTTTCACGAACTTGTAGGCCTTTAATTGGAAAAACATATAAAGAGTTAAGCTTAATTGAATGGGCTCAAGGTAGATCGTATGTGCTAGAGAGTTGTCAAGAAATCCAAGTGTATACCGACTAAGTGATCTAACTTTTTATTATTAATCTATGTAATTTATTTTGTGGTATATAATATTTTGTACATATTTATTCATATTTTATTTATGTGAGCATGCATGAAGAAAAACTGAAGAGAGAGGAACATAAAAATATGGATAGAAAACACCAAAAGAATTTTATCAATGATTCAAAAATTTTGTAAGCTCATATACACACACACACACATACTCTTATTATTATGTTATAGTTTTTTTAAAATTACATGTTTAATGATTATTATCCCTCCTAAATAATTCAATTGCATGCTGATGGAAGTGACTTGGTTAATGATCAATTTTTGCATCTAGCATATGGGCCTGATATATGAGTTTATGATTATAAAAGCTTCCTCAACGATAGTTAGAGGTTTAACATAAAGCAAAGAGATTTGTAGTTGAAATCACAAAATAGTGGCATTCTTTTGAAAGGGGATGAGAATGCAGGTAACTTGGATTATTTTGATGTATTAACAGATATTATACATTTAAATTATTATGGGGAAAATAGTGTTACTTTATTTAAGGTTGACTGGTAGGATGAGTATCACAAAGGTGGATATAAAGTTAACAAATTTGGGTTTCCTATAATCAATAATATTACACTCAAGTTGAAGATTAATGAACCATATGTTTTAGCTGCACAAGCTGAGCAAGTTTATTATGTAAGAGACATTTAAGAGCTCGATTGCCAAGTTGTTGTGAAGACAAAATCGCGTGATTTGCATGATTTGCTTGATGAAGATTGTTAAGTCAAGAAGACTTCATTATTAATTTTGATGACAATCAAATAATAATAATCATAGAAGTGTGCGAATTGTTTTGATGAGTTTGTTATATGCACAGAAAAATGTAAGTAATACAAATCGTCAACTCAAGACGATACATGGTCAAACTCAGACAATACTTAAGACTCAACACGGTCAACACAAGAAGATACAAGGTCAACACATGATGATACAAGATCAAAACAAGGCGATACAAGTCAACTCAAAACGACACTTAAAAGCGGAATATGACAAAGTGTCTTAGATAGACCAGACAAAGCGCAACATCAGACGAAGCATAATACCAAACGAAGCATAATACTAGACGATGCAAATGAAAAATATTCTATAACCTCAATCAGTTAATTAGTTGGAGTTAGTTACAGGACTCAACTAATAACGGTTTCTAAAAGATTCAAGAAGCATATTTTTTAAGAAGACAGTTGGAGATTTAGGCTATAAATGCTAGTTATAGTCGTAAACTAAAAATATATATACAATACAAGAGAGAAAATTTGATTGTACAAAATTTACTTAGAGAAACTCTGTACTCAAGTGCGAAAAAAAAGAGAGCAAATACATCTGTAACGTAAAGCTCAAACAATATCTTTCCAAGCAAAAGAAAGGCTAGAGCCTGGAGAGGCTAAGGAAGCAGATAAAGAATACTTTGTGAGAAACACCTGAAGAGGCTCTGCAAGTGTAGAAATAATACTTGTAATATTGAAAATTAAAGTGAAATTGCAGACAAACTCTGAGGACTAGACTTAGCCCAAAGTTAAGGGTGAACTAGTATAAATCGCTATGTTTTATTCTCTAACCCTTATCTTTTTAATTTTTCTTGTTGTTAGAAGAATAGATAATAATTTTCGTTGTGGCATTGCTCATCGATTTAAGTGAATTGTTTTGTAATCATCTGAATTTGTAAAGAAATTCAAGAAGTTTCTAAAGATTAATATCTTTGATGATTTAACATAATTCAATACCCCAGCCCCCTTCTTGTGTATTTTACATATTATACGTGATTTTTATATTAACAAGTGATTTACTTCAAAGATGTAGATGAGCCATGCTAAGAAAATGAAGAGTTTGGTTTTATGTTTCATGGAGCTAATTTGAAAGAGGGTAATAATATGACATCATTGAATAGACCTGACTTGGCCACAACAAATGTTGAAGGAAATCCTATAACTATTAATATCATAGGTGCTAAAGAAGTTGATGAAACTGATTATGATGAGTGTATTTTTATTAACGATGATGAGATATATCCAGTAAGTGAAGATGAGGCTAATTAAGAAAACGATGATAATTGAATATTTATTTCAAACTTATTTATGGATTTTAGATTTATTCAAACTTCTGCTTGATACTTTAATATAATACTTTTTATCTCTTTTATTATGATATCTTTCTTGACAGGCTCCTTTCCTGATGACTAGGTGATCTACTTGGCACCCTATGAAAAACCTCCAGTCGATATCTAATCCAAATGAAAAGTTTTCCTAGAGCTAGGCCTTCCATTTTCTTCAAAATATTTTAACTCAATATAAAAGAAAGAAAGGGGTAATAGTGGAAGTTTTTTAAAAGTAACCTTGATTAAAAATTTCGACAATATAACGATTGTTATTTAATGCAACCAAAAATTTTAAGTTCATAAAAAGCAGTTCAAAACACTTCAATCCACTTAACCAAAGCACCACTGCTACTTCTGGACTTCAAGTCCATTCAGAAATAATCTCAAAGATTCAAACACATTCATGCATTTAGCTAAGGAAAAGAACATTTACAAATAGCCATATTTTCACAAAACTAAGATCAAGACATATTTACGAAGATGATGAACTATACATAGTAAAACATTTATAATCTATCTTTATACAAAGATGTTCAAAATATGTTCATAATTTTGCAATACATGTAAAACAAATGCACAAGCAAGATTGCCTACACAGCTGTACGTGATGAAGGTAGCTACTCAAATGGTGAAGTCCTGACTACTAAAATCCATAAAAGTTCACCTGGCAGGTTAAAATCTAAAAGAAGAACAAAAAATAGAGGGTAAGCTAAACAAGCTAAGTGAGTGTTATGGTTTCCATTTAAAATGTTTATACAAATATTAACCTCCATAAAGAGCAAACATAATTTTCTTTTATTTTCAAGCAATAAACAATATTCTGACATAACAAATTCATACAATTAATGCACATATAAAACACAATCAAGTTTCTCTTTTCTTGTAAGGTAAACAGAGATAGCAATCGATAGTTTCATTAACTTTCTCTTTTAAAATTTTCTTTACCATTTGTTACCGTTAGGTGTAAGGCCATAAGGCTAGTTTTGCATCGCTTACCCGTACTTGGCTAACCTCTAGTAACACAATTGGTTCTGCATCGCTTACTCGTACTAGGTTAAACAATATATATCGATTATGATGAAGCTAGTTTTGCATCGCTTACCCTTAACGGTGCTGGCACTAGACATCAATCAGTAGTTACAGAAATAGTTCTGTATCGCTTACTTGTAATAGTGCTAGCACAATATATACTCTATACGTATAGAGGGCGACTCATAAGATATACTAACAGACACGACACCACCCACTGTTAGGTCTACCATGTACGTTAGGACGTACTCTGATCAGTATAATCATTTGTATAAGGAGACCTAATAGCGTACTATAGGCTAAACAACAATTAATACACAGATGCACCATATTTCTATACCAATTCAATTCATGTTCAAATTCCATTGTCGTGCCAATTTAGTGCATATGCAATTTCAATTCGATGCCATCTCAAAGCATATATATATATACATATCTCATAAACATTAGCTTTCAAATTCAAGTAGCAACACCAATGAACTTATTCATAAATGTACTTTTCATGATAAAATAGAAACTATTTTCCTGCCATAAAATCAGTTTAAAGATACACTCACAATTTTGTCATTTATTGCCAAGTACACTCCTATGTTGAGTGTCTCTTCTTGACCTACATAATTTATAAGTCGTTATTCATTTATTTCCATTATAGGAAATAAAGCATTGCAATTATCAATTCGATTTTAACTACCATAAGTTATTCCATTAGTTTCCATTGCAAAATCTAACTTTGAAATTTACTTAAAATGTATTTTTTAAACATCATCACATCTGCTTAGATCATAATATGGTCGAATAGGTTATGTTAACTATTTCCATTTGATTTTTTGTAATGAAAACAACCTTAAGATTTTGGGTTATTTACACCTTAATGGTAATTGAACTTCAACGAATCACATTATTAATTACTTTCCTCTTTAGGGCCAAATTGTCTTCACTACACATATATATACATACTATTTCACTTTCTTTCAAACTTTTCAACACATTTCACCTAAGGTCCATACCAAGCATCATTTAAACTTATCAAACCAAAATTACAAATTTTCTCCAATATTTCATAGCTTCACCGAATACACCACTCTTTCACTATTCTTGCATTTTTCTTAATACATCTTCTCTTCATTACACGTAAATGAACTCAAACCAATTCTTATTTAATCCTTTTTCATTTCTTTACTTCATTGACATCAAATCCATATCATGAACATCATAACCCTATCTTTGGTTTCTTGATTCACTTTTGTTGTTTTCAACCTTTACATGCTTTCAAGTTTTATTATCTACTCCATAATAAGTCAAAAACAACCTTTGTTCTTAAATAACTCCATTCTATATGAAATCCACAAAATAAACAACTTAAACTAAGAAAAACTTACCACTTTTCTCCCAATCTCTTAGGAAATTGGCGAATACCAATCATAGGTGAAGATTTCTTCAATTTCTCCTCCAAATCCACCAAAAATGACACCTCTCTTCTTCCTCTTCTCCTTGACTAAATTCTCCTTCTTTCTCTCTTCTTTTCTTCCTTTCTTTTGGGTTCTCACAAATCCTCCTTTCAAATGAACCAAATTTTGTCTTCTTCTACCTTTTTATACTACTTAAATACTTTACATGCCATTTTCTTATTAAGCATCTTAAATGACTCATTATCATCTAATTTAATGTTTCTTAAATGCTATGGAGTCTTGTAATTGGTCAATAAATGTGATTCATTTAAAATTTACATGTAAAAAAACCAATTCGCCCTTTCATAGAATATTAAACTTATAAACCAGATTAAATCCTGAAAATATTCCACAGCCATCTCACCATCAAATTGACCATGGGATAATTTAATTAGGATCAATACATAGTAATTAGGTTCCTCAAAAATTTTGAATGGGTTTAAAATCATTAATACCCATTATTTTCCAAAAAGGGCATATTTGTCCTAAACTTATAAAATTTCCAAAATTCATCCGATTGGTCTTGTTTTCGATTTATTTCAATATCATTTGACTATAATCACTATTTTGGGTATTTACAATTTTTTTGGGGGTTAGGCCCTCAAAATCCCCATTCAAGTTGAAATATTTTTACCCATGTTCGTTATTCATCCAGAAATACTATTCACCTAGAATAAAATCCATAAACCGATAGAAGGGAAAGATTATGGTTTTACCATCACCCCTTCTTATAAAAAATTTTATCCTCAACATTTAACTGAGCGTAACTACTTGAAATAAATAAGGGTATAATATGTGCATTTGCTGTTTAGGCTCCCATGTAGCTTCCTCTATCGCGTGGTTCCTCCATAGTACCTTAACTAATGGAATGGTCTTGTTATGTAGAACTTGTTCCTGCAGTCAAGGATCTATATTGGTTCTTTCTCTAAAGTCAAATCTTCTTTTAGGTTCACCAGTTGTTTTGTGATTAAATTAGATGGATCAGCTAGATATTTGCGAAGCATAGACATATGAAAGACTTTGTGAATCATAACAAGTTATTCTAGTAACCTCAATCGATATACCATGGGTCCAATCCTTTTCAAAACTTCATACGGTCTTATGTAACGCAGACTTAGTTTACAACATTTTCCAAATCTTAATATGCCATTCAAATTTCAAATACAAGATCCCTATGATGATTATCCGCATAGTTTTTCTCTCTACCCTGGGCCATCTTTAATTTATTTCGTATAATCTGGACTTGTTTGTTATCACCTACATAAGGTCGGGACCTATTAGTTTCCTTTCTCTTACCTCGTCCCAACATATTGGAGTTATGCATTTTCTTCCATAAAGCGTCTCATAAGGGGCCCATGCCAATGCTGGCCTGATAGCTATTATTGTAGGCAAATTCTATTTGTGGTAGATGGCTTTCCCAACTCCCATTAAATTCTATGACATAGGATGTAAGCATATCCTCAAGTGTCTGAATAGTTCTCTTTGCTGACCATCTGTCTGACGGTAAAATGCAGTACTAAACTTCAATTACATACCCAAGGCTTTCTGTAAGTTAGGCCAGAATTTAGTTGTGAATCTAGGGTCGCGATCTGAAACAATAGAGGTTGGTGCACCGTAGAGCCTCACTATCTCATCCACATAAAGACGGGTTAATTTATTTAAGGGGTAATCATTTCTAATCAGAAGGAAATGTGTTGACTTTATTAACCTGTCCATGATCACCCATACAGTATCATAATCCCTCTAACCCTATGGAAGCCCTACTACAAAGCCCATAGTAATCTTTTCCCACTTCCATTCTAAGACTGGGAGGGGTTGCATCATTCCTGCAGGTTTCTGATGTTCTACTTTAACCTGTTGACAAGTTAGACATTTAGCAATAAATTTTGTTATTTCTTTCTTCATTCCTCTCCACCAATATTGTTCCTTGAAGTTGTGGTACATTTTTGTGCTAACTGGATGTATAGTATAAGCTGAGGAGTGAGCTTTCTCTAAGATTTCTTTCTTCAAGTACATACATCTGATACGCACAATTGTTGCCCCTCTTCATAGTACCATCTTCTTGGATTGTAAACTTCGTCCTCTACCCATTCTCAACTTCAGTCTTCAACTTCATTAATTGGGGATCTAGTTTCTATCTCTCTCTAACCTGGTCTAACAAAATGGAGCGAACGTGAAATGTAGTCACCAATGCTCTCGAGTCTGCCACATTCAATATAACTCCTAGAGATCTTATTTCCACCAGAAGTGGAAGGTATATTGTCTTCAATTGTGCTATTGAGCTAGTAGGTCTCCTACTTAAGACATCAGCCACTACATTAGCTTTTCCAAGTGGTATTCTATTGTACAATCATAATATTTTATTAATTCCAACCATCTCCTCCGCCTCATGTTTAGTTCTTTCTAAGTGAACAAATATTACAGACTCTTGTGATTTGTGAAAATTTTATAAGGAACACCACATAGGTAGTGCCTCCATATTCTTAATGCAAAAACCACCATTGTTAGCTCTAAGTCGTGGGTGGGATAGTTTTGCTAATGTTTTTTCAATTGTCTAGAAGCATAGGCTGTAACCTGATCACTCTGCATGAAAACACACCCTAATCCCTATCTCGAAGCATCACTATAGATTATAAAACCATCACTTCATGTCGGTAATGTAAGCATAGGAGTTGTTGTTAATCTTTCTTTTAATTTATCAAAACATCTCTAACAGTCACCTAACCACTCAAACTTCTCCTCTTTCCTTGTTAACTTGGTCAGTGGGGCTACTATTTTGGAAAATCCTTCAACAAATTTCTTATAGTAGCTTGCCAATCCAAGGAAACTCCTAACTTCTGTCACATTAGTGGGAGGTCTCAAATTAGTAATAGCTTTAATCTTCTGGGGTTCCATATTAAATCCTTCAATTGATATGACATAACCCAAGAAGTGACCTTTTCAAGCCAAAACTAGTAGTTACTAAACTTAACATATAACTGGTGCTCTTGTAGGGTCTATAAAACTATTCGAAGATGTTCTGCATGTTATTCCTGACTGTCGTAATACACTAATATGTCATCAATAAAAACAATCACGAACTTATCTAGATAGTCTCAAAGCACCCTATTCTTCAAATCTATAAAATTAGCTTGAGCATTTGTTAATCCGAACGGCATAATAAAGAATTCATAATGCCCGTACCTAATCTGAAAGACAATCTTCGAGACATCTTCACTGTGGATTTTCAACTGGTGATAGCCTGATCTCATATCAGTCTTCGAATACACCGTGGATCTTTACAGTTGATCAAATAGATAATCAATCCTCCAGAGGGGATATTGGTTGCGGATTGTCACCTTATTCAACTGTCTGTAGTCGATATATAACCTTAAACTCTCATCTTTCTTTTTAACAAAGAGGATTAAAGGGAAACATTGGGTCTCACAAAACCCTTATCTAACAACTCCTCCATCTATACTTTCAATTCCTTTAACTCCGCTGGACCCATTTTGTACGAAATCATCGAAATTAGTTAGGTTCCTGGAGTTAACTCTATCCCAAACTCGATCATCCTATCTAGAGGTAATCCTAGATATATATTGAGGAACTCTCTAACCACTAGAATATCTTCTAATTTCACCAAATCTTTGACTTATTCAATCATATATGTTAGATATCCCTGGCATCTTTTACTGAGCATTTTCCTAGCCACCATAGGGGTAACTATACTTGTGGGGAGAACTTTTTGTAATCCACGAAATGTTACCTCTCGATTCCCTAACTGACTCAATTAAACCTCCTTTTTATAACAATCCACTACTGCATAATGTGTGGACAACCAATCCATTTTTAGAATAATATCAAAATCATGGGTGTCTAATATAATTAGATCTGCCAGAAACTTCTGACCATTAATCATTATGTTACCACCAACAAACGCTCTTTTAGCAAAAAGTGAGTTTCCAGTTAGAATGGAAACTATTATCCCACTGTCTAGTCATTGAGGTTCCACATCTGATTTTGCAGAAAAATTCAGTGACATAAAAGAGTGTGTAGTATCGTGATTTACTAAAGCATATGCATCATGCTTAAAAACAGGAATCATACCAGTTACTACATCTGGTGTGGCATTTGCCTCTTATTGAGTAACTGCAAAGACTTGAGCTTGCATGCGGTTTACCTACCTACCTTGTGGGGGCTACCCCTACCTCCTAAACCTTTGCTGGATGCAGGAAAACTCGACCCTCAGGTTTGAGTGCCTTAACTGCCCTATCTAAAAGGCCCTCTAACTTGTGGAGGCGCTAAAGATCTCACCACTGACTTCTTTACAGTAATGAATTGGGGACAATCTCTCCTAAAGTGGCTCTCCTGTCCACAGTGGAAACAACCAATTGTATTTATTCGACACTTGTCTAAATATCTCTTTCCACAAGTACTATACTTTAGCACTAGTGTACTGGCGTCATGGAAATCCCTGGGTTTATGAGGTGACCCAAAGGATCCCCAACTGGTTAAGCAGTCTATGCTGAACCTTTGGCCACCGATCCATCTTGACTTACTTTTTCATACTAACCGCTAAGATGAGATAACCAGTGCACTATGTTTCTATTATAATGTCACAGTCTAGGTGATCGTCGTTATATTTATTCCTACCTTCATTGTAGCTTCTACTATGTACAGGGACTTGGATACGTTTAGTGGAGCACAAAAGATTTTCAAGCTAGCACGTGGTACAAATGATTTCAACCAAGTTTGTTGTATTCGTGATGAAGCCGGACAGGTACTCACAGAGCCCCAAGCCATCAAGGGGAGATGGCAGCGATACTTCCAGGGCCTGTATAACAAAGGGTTAGTGGACAGCATAGAGTTAGAAGAACCCGCAGTGTCAGGGCATGCTCATGATAGGGGCACATGGGTAAGGATTACGAGGGGTGAAATTACAAAGGTGTTGAGAGA
>JANIJH010030229.1:0-11161 GCA_024520975.1 Erythroxylum areolatum | reverse complement strand
AATATGGACTATTTTGCAATTTTTAAAAATTTTAGGGACTATTTTATAAATTTAAAAAATTCCCCGAAACGGTACCCAGTACCGACCGATACCGGTACTGTTCCGTTCCAAAGCTCAATCCGGTACCGAACCCGGTACGGTATTCATAACATTGCTTGAGATAGAAAAGAACAACTTCCCGATGAGTTTTACTCCACTGAAATAAATTTGGAAGTCATCGCAACAATAATGGAAAAGCAATGAACCCAAGAACTACTTCACAATGCTGAACATGCAGCTTAAGCAATGCCCCACAAAATCACGCACACCATGCACTTCAGCTGTTCACGTAATTTACTTCTAGCCAAAGAACCAACGCACAAAAAGAGACATATCTTTAGCTGTGTATTTCAAAAATGATAGTTGACACACACTACACCATTGACACATAATACATTGATTCAATATTCAACCCAGCTAAACTGTTTATATATCTCATAACCAATATTCACTTCAGCTATATTTTTCCCATAAATCAGTTAACACACATAGCACTCATTCACTCACTGCTGCGTTACTCACACATAATTATGTTCCTGTGTTTGATGACTATAGTAGTGAGAGTGACTATCTCCTCCTTTTTGTATTCATTAACAGCTCAAAACCACATGCACAATAATGCCACACACACGTATATTCAGCAATTAACCCCAAGATGTTAGATGCCCACCGTCTGTTTTATTCAATCCATTATTAACACACAACCACACAATCGTCACTACTCAACTAAGATTGTCTACTTGGAGATAGACTTCTACTGTTATTAGGAGATATGCACAAGTCCCTAACACACTAAAATATCCCACTTCAATCAAATAACCACACCTTTAATTCCACAACGCAACAACCTCATCTTTTTAATTTCATCAATCCACAAATCCAATTTACCAACATATTATATGTCTAATTAAAATTCCAAAACTAAATAAAAGATATATACAATATATCCTAACATAAACAAATATAAATATGGAATCTCTATGTATCAGCCTTGTGACTTCTTCATCAATAAAAAAATTTAGCAAGACTTTTATTCCTTCTTCTGATTATAGGTTTCTTTATGGTATTAGAATCAGTTGCAAAAGAAACAAATCCTCTCTCACGTGAAGCCACCATGTCAACTTCCATTGTCTCCATAATCTGCTCATTGCCAGTTTGAGTCCTGAAGTTCTTGGTCTCACCATAGGAACTGAAACCTTGAAGGACCTATGGGAGACACTTGAACAAGAGTTCGCAACAGCCACTCCAGAGCGAGAATTCACATTGACACAACAACTTACATATATGTGTAAGGAGTCCACCACTTCTATGTTAGAACATCTACAGAAATTTAAGGTAATCTGTGCTAATCTCGTTTTTATAAGGAAACCAATTGCTGACAAGATCAAAGTTCATTCTTTACTTATGAGTCTTTGACTCGAATATAAATATCTCACCACTGCCATGCTCAAACCACCACTGCCCATTTATTCTGAATGTATTTCTTATGTCGTAATCTCTAGCATAATCGGCATTGCAGTATCCCTTAAATTCAGAGGTACTCTCTTTCTTATATAAGAGACCATAGTCCATAGTATTTTGGACATACCTTGAGATCCTTCTTACTGCTTCTAGATACCGACTAAAAATTCCAATGGCATATGCTATGTTTGGTCGTGTTAGGATGAGATAAATTAGACTGCCCACAAGTTATCTATACATTGTGCTATCTTGTAAATCTTTCCCTTCAGTAGCACTAGTTTTGGCGTTTACCTCTATTGGCGTCAATATTGGCTTGCAATCTAACATACTGAACCTTTCTAGAAGCTCTTGTGCATACTTCTATTAGCATAAGAATAATCCATCCTTTGTGCATTCAACCCCTATACCATGAAAGTGTTTTAACTTACCCAATTTTTTCACCTGGAAGCAAACTGATAGATTTTCCCTTATTTGTCATATCTCATCTTCATCATCTCCTGTCATGATCAAATCATCCATGTATACCAAGACTATGGGCAACTTATCACCTCGTACCTTCACAAATAGACTTAAGTCTGATGATGCCATCTTGTAATCATTCTGGACAAGAAACTCTCCTATCTTCCCATAACATGCTTGTGGTGCTTGCTTTATACCATATAATGCCTTCTTTAATTTGCATACATAGTTAGGACAATCTTTATTCTCAAAGTCTCCAAGTTGTTCAATATATATTACTTGATCTAATTCGTCGTGTAAGAAGGCATTCATTCCATTCATCTGCCAAAGTCTCCAAGACTTGTTTGTGGCAAGTGCTAGGAAGGCACGAACAATTGTAATCTTCGCAATTGGACTGAATGTCTCCTCATAATCTGCAATATTTCGATATCCCATGTTAGGGGCTAGAACTCCAAAATAGATATTGAGGAAGTAGAAGTGCATATTATGCATCATATGACATAACATGTGAATATTTATTTTTGGCTCATAAAAATAATTGTGCATGCATTCATTGACATTTTCTGGGTATAATTGATTTATAAATGCAATTAAAATGTGAATTGTAGATTCTTTAAGTTGAAAATTTGTTTTGAGAGTGTCACTATTATTTTGAAATTTTTGGTAAATTTTAGGAAATTTATGAAAATTTGGGGTATTTTGGACTAGGAAAAATATAGAAATATAAGACAAATGGGAGTGTGACAAATGACCTACATGCATAAGTGACATGTGGCAAGATTTCTTTAACCTAAGTAATCACATGTTTTGGTTGGAGAAAATTTTCTGCTCTCTTTCGGTTGTTCTTCACCGAAAGCATCAATAAAAAAACAAAACAAAAAAAATTCGCTCTTCACTCATCCATCATCGAAACATCTGTTTATTGATGTATAATTACCAATCCATAAAATTGCTCTGTTTCATTTATCTTGTTTTCCCTCCATTCACCAAGAGCTCATCTTCACTCTCACTGTTGGATATTTTACTGAAATCAATTAAGTGAGCTTTCAATTTTCTGGTTATTGTACATGAATTTTGATGAGGTTTTAATGGTTGGAAATGAATTCATGCATGAGTTATGTAGGTAGAGAGGTTTTAGATAAGTAGTGTGATAGTGATAAATGAATTAAATGGAAAATTTGTGCAGTAGAATGAGTAGGAAGTGTAATTCTCGATTGTGATAATTTGAGTTTTTGAGTTTAAGAGAATTTGTGAAGTTGTCAATTGCAGAAAAATGTGAAAAGCATGATACAGGTTCTATTTAGGATTGTTGTTAATCATGAAAAAAAACAACAGTGAGAGAAAGTTGGAAATGGTGATGGTTGTGTATGATGTTATGTTTTTGGAGTTTGTGATCATTTGAGTTTAACTAAAACAATAGCAGAAAAATGTGATGTAGAACCGTATGGCTATAGGTTCTGCTATTGTTTTAGTTAAACTCAAATGATCACAAATTTTGGATTTTGGATTGTTATTGATTATGAAAAAAATTGCAGCAGTGAGAGAAAGTAGAAAAATGGTGATGCCGAGTTTTGTTTTTGATGTTTGAATTTAATCTTGAATCTTGAGTTGTTTTAGAGTAGGTTGAAATGCAACAGGAGTAGAAATGCAGAGAATATAAGTTAGTAATGAAGAATTAAGTAGAAGAGAGGAAGAAGAAGTTATGCAAATTCTAGAAATTGGACTGCATGATCGTGCACTTTTGCACGATTGTGACCCTAGTGTAAGCGATCGTGACTCTGCATGGTTATTTGGCATTGCACGATCGTGCACTGTTGCATGATCGTGACACTGAAGTTTTTCTAAAACCGAATAGTTCTGATTCTTTTTTCTGATAAATTTTTTCCTTGACCTCTAAATGACTTGAAAATTAAATCAGTAAACTCATAACACATTGTTCTTCTTCTCTATAAAAAGCCATCTGAATTCATTTGAAAAAGATTGATTGGATGAAAATGATGATGTGTGTTGGAATATTATGAACTAGAGAATTTTCATTGAATAGACATCGGTATTTTGGTCATATCTTGACCTGTAAATTTTCAAATGAGTTGATTTTTGATTTAGATTAAACTAGAGATATACGGTCTTAAAGAAGTAAAATTTTAAACTATCTCTAAGAATTCCAAAATTTGGCTTAAAGTTAAGTTAAGAGTTCTGTTATAATTTATAAACAGTCTGAAATATTTTGAGTATAACTTTCAGTATATTAAATCAAATTGTATGATTTTTATTTTATTAGAAACTAAAAAAATAGGTGAACAATTGTTTAGAAGGAAGTGTTGCCTAAAAACTCCATTTTCCTTGTCATAATGATCATGCAAAGTAGACCCGAAAGGGTGTTTTGCGAAAAAAGCTGGAATGAGTAATGAGTGTGTGAATTCTAAAAAATTTGGAGCAAATTTGAGGTTTGTATCAGTTTATTCAAGATATATACTCGGGATTGTCATTGAACATGCATAATAAATGATACATTTATAAATGTGTTTATACAGTTAAAAGAGCAATATAGTAAGCTGAAATGTAGTGATTGCATATAGAAGAGCAAGTTGAGTGACTGTTTCCAAACATTACCAGGGCTTCAAGGCAATAAGCTTAAGGGAGAAATTGTGAGTAACCTAAGATGGTCTCACCTTGGTTTGTTCTATTTGATACTAAATTGGATTGATACATGATATATGTGACTGAATTTTGAACGTAAAATGTCCGAGGAGTTTGTTGTATGATTAAAACATTGGAAATGCTACTTGAATGTGAATGAGATAGACTACTTGATTCTCAACTTAAATGTTGAATGCGGACTTAGTCCGATGACTAAAACAATTGAGAAAGCGAATGTAAACTTTGTTGACTAAATGTGATGATTAAATTTGTGGAATGCATTTCATTCCAATGCAAGAAATATAAAGGCGGTTGTGACTGATGTCACCAGTGAAAAAAAGAAGAAGCTTAAAGCTCAGACATTCTTGATTAGAGCCTAAGGCTCAATGTGTATAAAGAGTCTTGTATCCCCAACGGATAAGGGATAGTATGAAAGAGCCCAGTATCCACAATGGATACGAGACAGTGAAATAGGCACTCAGTACAACAATGTAAAAACGAATGTGAGTCTCATAAACATTGCATTCATATATGATATGCCTAAATTGATTGATTGCATTGTTTTGAGGACTTTCCTTGTAAGAATACATGATAAATTATCTATGATTGTGTTATGTAAAATTGTGATGAAATGATAAATTGTATGGACTTTGTGTTTGAAATATGACAATTGTGAACAAAGTGTTATGTGATATTACTTGATGATAATCAAGTTGATGTGAATTTTATGAAAACATAAATTGTGTGTTGTATGACTAGAGTGAACCATTGAAGATGGTTACTTTATTGAGTTCACAAAACTCATCAAAATTGCAACGTTGACAATTTCAGGTTCGAGAGAGTGGTGACTTAGCTTCTAAGGTTACATAGAAGCGATTTTGTACTACCTTGGATATAAGTTATGACTCAAAGATCGGTCAGCTAGGATTGAAGGATTAGTTTGTTTTTAATTTTTGCTTAGTTTCCTCATGTATGTAGCATATTTTGTACACCGAGATGTATATACTTTGGTATAATATTGTAAAAAATATGGATATATATATATATATATATCCATATTTTTTACAATATTATACCAAAGTATATACATCTCGGTCTACAAAATAGGCTAATATATATATATAATGAGAAAATTTTGGATTTTAGACAATGTGTTATTTATGGCTTTATTTATGATGCCATGTGATAAAGTGAAGGTGAAATAGTTAACACGCCAATTCTGTCAGGCATGTGCATGTTTGTCCGAAGGGCACACGTGTATATGTCAGATGAGAGTGGGGTGTTATATAATCAATTCCATACTTCTGTGAGAATCCTCGAGCCACTAGTCGCGCCTTATATCTCTCAATTATTCCATCTGGTCGAGTCTTTCTCTTATAAACCCATTTACACGAGATGAGTTTTACTCCTTCAGGTTTTGGTACCAATGCCATGTTTCATTTTGTTCTAATGCCTACATTTCTAATAAGTCAATTTATTCTATATGATTTTAGGATGAATTAGAACTAATTTGACTTATATCTACAGAATTTGGAGCTTTATTTGGTTAGTTCTCACACATTTCAATATTATTGCAGAATAGGTGCAAATGGATAGATTTTGGAGCAAGAGGCATAACTTTTACTATGGAGGTTGGATTAAGGTCATTTAATTATGCTTTTGAAGAGGACTCCAAGTTCTACAACTTCTGTGAAGACTTCGAGGAGAGATTTTGTCGTCTAAAGGGTCAAAATTGTACATTTTTATGGATGACTAGTGTACTTCCATTTAGTAGACATGGAGTCCGTTTAATGTACATTGACCGGCCAATTCAACTCCAGAGACTTGAGAAGGACCGTTCAACAGACATAATGTCTATTTAATGGACATTGATGGGCCAATTCTACTCCAGAGACCCGAAAAGGTCCGCTCAATGGACATGAAGTTTGTTTAACAAACTTTGTCAGCACTAGGACGACCTACATTCCCTTGTTTAGCAAAAGCTAGGTATCTTTGAGCCCGAGACACTATAAATACTCATTTTTAAGACCTAAAAGAAGGCTGGACACTAAAAACGATGCTGTAACATAAGGAGGCACCCAAAAGAGGCAAGAAGGAAGAGAAAAGAGTATAAAATCAAGCATTGGAAGCAATCTTATTACGTGTTCTCTCTACCTTCTCTCTCTACTCTTACTTGGATGTTGATTGTCTTTAGTTGTATGGTTTCTGTTATCATGTTTTGGAACTAAACCTCATTTAGGGTGAGGGATGTAACCTATTTGGGGGATTGATTTGTATTTTATGAATTGACTGGTGTTGAATGAAAGTCTTAGGGTATGTTTATCTTTCTTGTATCTCACTGTTGTTTCTATGCTTGATCACCATAGATGCAGTATTAAAAATCGTATGATGAGCTGATAGGTGAAGTATGATTTATGCACTAGGAAGATAAAAACATTAGTTTTAGAGATAGAGATGTCCTAAACTAGTGTGATAACTTGTGATTGTTTGTTCTTCATAAATTAGACTAGTTAGGTTTCACATTGAGAGATGGTAATCAACTAGTTAGGTATTCTTATAGATCTTGAGAGAAAATATGAGTAAAGTTGTGCAATTGTTATTATAACATGTCATTTAATCAATTCCATAATTTATTGATCAATCTCTTAAATTGGTGAGCCCTAAAGCCCTAAGTTTTAATCATCAAATTACCCTTTTTTGTTTATTTCTAGTCTTTACAATTTATTTTCTACCTAAATCCAATCATCTTTTAAGTTTATTGTCACTTTCGTTCAAGTAATTAGGATTAATTCAATAGTGAGTATCTTAGTCCTTGTGGGAGACGACCTTGGAATACTCAATTTTGTAGGTACTAGGAACGAATCTGTGCACTTGCAGATTTTGTCTATGCTTCCATTCTTTATTTTGTGATGCCTCCTCATAACTCATTGGTTCAGATTGGCCCTTTTTTCTCTTTTTGTTCTTCGTAATTGAGGCAGTGGCTGTTGAGCATCTTCCTCAAAATACTCTATCTGACTCGGACTAATTTCTTCTGAAGTTACCTGACGTACTCTTGCCGTGGACTTTTCTCTCTTGGTGATGTCATATCCATGGACTCTTCCTCACTTAGCTGTGTAAAATTCTTATTAGATTCTTCGATTGGTTGAATCTTTTTAAACCTCCGTACACTCCAATCACTGGTGTAGTTGCTCCTCTATTTCTTTTGAATCTGGCAGTAGCACTCCTTGCGGTGACCACCAAGAAGATGCCTTATCAAAGACAACATTCCTGCTTATGTGGCATCGCTTTGTTACTGGGTCGCAACACTTCCAACCCTTTCGTCGGCTATCATATCTAACAAATATGCCGCGTACTACCTTTTCATCAAATTTGCTACATAGGTGATCAGGCACAAACATGTAGCATATGCATCCAAATACTTTAAAATGCCCTACTGTGGGCTTGACCTTCTAAAGCTTCTCATATGGTGAAACTCCCAATTTTTCTTGAGTTAATCTATTAATCACATACACTGCTGTCTTCATCCCTTCTGCCCATAATCTTGGTGGCACATTCTTTATGTGTACCATACTTTTGTAGATCTCTGCCAGGTGACGGTTCTTTCTTTCTGTTACTCCATTTTGTTGTGGAGTACCTGGACAAGTCAGCTGCCTCTTGATATTGTGATGAAAATATCATTCAAACTCATCTGAGATATATTCTCCATTGTCAGTGCAAAGGCATTATATCCTTTGCCCTATCTCCTTTTCAGCTTTCTCTTTAAATTCTATGAACTTACTTAATGTCTCCGACTTTTCTTTCATGAAGTCGACCCACATATATCTTGAGAAATTATCAATAAAGGTAACTAAGTACTTGTATTGATTGATAGATGGCTGCTCCAATGGCGTAAACACTTCAGAGTGAACTAACTCTAATGTTGCTTTAGCTTGGTACTCTGACACCTTATAGGGTAGTTGATGTGCCTTAGACACCCCACACACACTGTGTCGTCACAGACGTCCAGATTCAGGAGCCCTTTAACCATTGATTTCTTTATTTTCTTCTTTAACTTTTCGTAACTGACATGCCCTAATCTTGCATGCCATAAATTAGCCATCTCTTGTCTTGTCTATGTATATTGTTTCAACTGACATTACCGTTTTCCTTCCATAATGGGTCGACCAATTATTTTCATATCCTTGTATATCTTGATGTCGTTGCGTCCAAATAGTACAAAGTTGCCTGTCGACGTCATTTGAGACACTGAGAGGAGATTCTTCGACATACCTTCCACATGATAAACATTCTGTAGTTGCACTGGCCATTGACTGTAATGAGGGACTATGATGGTACTACCAATATGTGTTATTGACAATCTTGAATTATTGGCAGTTACCACTACTTGCTCTCCTTTATATTCTGATGTCCCCATTAATTTCTTCTTATCACCTGTCATATGATTGGAGTATAGAGTCCACTATCCAATCATCTTCGTAATTGATTTGCTTTTCATCTATTGTCGTGAGTGCCCACTCCATTTTTGGTTTGATAATGCTTTCCTCACTTATTTTTTGAGGATCTTCCACCACTGCATAAGATGATTAAAAGTCCCATTATTCTTCACTATCTTATTGCATTGATGTGGCAGCATTCCCTTCCACATGTTTTGGTCTCCAGCAATCTCGAACGAAGTGGCCTTTCTTCCCGCAGTTATAACATCTGTCATCTTGTCGATACCTTTGTTTCTCATTACGGCTTGTATCTTGTCCTTGACGAGCTCCCCCTCACTTGAAGCTCCTTCTCTGCTAGCCGCCTTGCTAGTCACATCATCCTTTTGAGGTTTCTTCTATCACGCCACTCCTTGTGGCCTTCCTTTCAGCCCCTTTATTGGTGAAAAGGGCTTTAGCTTCTTTTCTAGTAGAAACTTTAGACAGTTGTTTATCTAATGCTTCTTGATTGGCTAAGATATTTTCTAATTCCATTAAGGTTGGCTCCCTTGCCCAACCTCGAGTAGCTGTAACAATACCAAGAAATTCATAACGTAATCCATGAACTATAATTCCCATCATTCTTGCTTCAGTTATAGCATTTTTGAGGATCTAACTTTGAAATTTCTTGGCATAGAGATTTAACTTTGGTAAAGTATTAACTTACAGTCATATTACACTGTGAGATCGATAATAACTCATTTTCGTGCTGGAACTTGATGTTGTTGGTGCGTGCATACAATTAGGCCAGAGTGTCCCATGTATCTTTCGGTGTCTTTGCATCCTTTATATGCTGGAGTATGTCGTCTTCAACGGTAACCGATAACACGTATATAGTTTTACCCACTCTGACCTTCCACTTCTTAGGGTCTTCTTCTATTGGAGGTTGAGTCTCATTTGCTCCAATAATGCCCCAAAGATCCTAACCGAGCAGGTAAAATTGCATACACGTGCTCCAAGTGTTGTAATTGTTACCATTTAATTTTTCTATACCACTTACAGTGATCCCTATGTCTGCCATAGTTTCTTGATCCTTGATCGAACAATTTCACAATTCCGGATTGTGATAAAATTTTGGTGAAACTTCTACTACTCAAATGATCCCTAATCATTTTAATTTTGACAGAATCTCAGCTATATCGATGATTCTAAATAACTCAAATTTCAGCAGAGTTTCGACTACGACACTTACTTACGATCCCTGATTGTAAAATTTTTACAACGGACCAACGACTGTAGATGACACAACCTGGTTCTGATACCACTTGTTAACAAGAAACTTTAATGAAATTTTATTATAATAAATATGGGGACTCAAATACAAAACACAAGACATCAAGGACTCAATTGAAATAACAATAATACTTTGAAACAAATTTACAAACACAAAAACTTGCACACACTTTTTGTTGGACTCAAATGTTTGTAACATTGTTTCCAATTTATAATATTATACAATGAATGAAGCATGGCCTATATATAGAACATTTCCACCGCCATTGTGATTTATAGTCCCTTCTTTGGTATCCAACGCCATTGTGATTTCTAGTCCCTTCTTTTTCTTCTTCTTCTTTTAGTTATTTAATTGTAGACCCTAGAATTTTCCTTTCTTTTTCTTTTTATTCTTATTTATTATTTTTATATCTATATATATTATAATATTATCTCAAATTTTCTAGAGTAGTCAATAAATTTTAACAGTTATCATTAATTGAAGTCTGCAAATAATAAAGCAAGTTGAAAGCTTTATTTATTTCTCTATTTTTTGTGTTTTTTAAGCTCTCTTTTCAACAAATTTGGTATCAGAGCCATCTTTAATCTTGTGGGAATTTAAGGGGGCGCTTGGTTCATAAAGGGCAATGGGAATGAGAATGGGAATGAATACAGTGAGGAATGAGAATGGATATAATCATTATAATTATGATGGTTGGTTAAGATGAAGGAATGATTACCATTACTATTGATAGTGGTTGGTTTGTTAAAAATGTTAACAAATAAAAATTTGTTTTATAGCAAATTTTAAATAATTATTTTTAATTTATGAACCCTAATTATAATGACAAAATATTTAAAATCAAGTATATTGCGATTTT
>JANIJH010030186.1:0-11165 GCA_024520975.1 Erythroxylum areolatum | reverse complement strand
ATCCAACAATCAAGAAGGGTTAATGCTTATACTTACTTGTTTTAGCCTCAAAGTCTTCAAGATCTCCAAAAACCCTAACTTCCTTCTTTCTTTTCTTCTTCTTTTCTCTTCTTTTCCCTCTTCCACAACACTTCCCTTATTTCTTCTAATCCAAGACTACATTTTTGTCTAATCTTCCAATTTTTCCCTTCATTTTACTTGCCCTTCCAAAAATAACCCCTTTTATCCCAACTCTTCTTACCTTATGCCTTTCATCTAATACCTTAACTATACTCTAATTTAATTCTAGCTTTTCCATTCTAAATTTCTAATTTCAACTCAAGCTCACTAAATCAATGGACTCAATTAGAAAAATAATACAACTTAAACAAACAATTCAAAATTAAATAATTAAACAAATAATAAAAAAAATTTAAAAAAATTCAGGGTCCAACACACTCTCTGATTTATTACCAAGTATAAGCACAAATATTATCACAAACATTCACCAATGTATTAAATTCAACAAGAAATAAAGTTCACAAAATAATTGAAGAACAATCCCCAATAGGGATCTAAAAACTTATAATCATGTTAAGCATCTTAGAAATCTAATTAAACATCCAAAATAATGAAAGAAATAAAGGGAAAAGAAAGAAAACCTATTTTGAGTCTTGAGTTGGAAATCTAGAATTTCTCTAAAGCTCTTCTTAAAATAAAGGGAAAATAAAGAAAAAACTAGTTTGGGTCTTGAGTTAGAAATCTGGAATTTCTTTGAAGCTTTTCTTGAGATAAAGGGAAAAGAAAGAAAAATCAGTTTGAGTCTTGAGCTGGAAATCTAGAATTTCTTTAAAGCTCTTTTTCTTGTCTCCTCCTATATCTTTTTTGATATATTGTTTGCTACATTTTTTGGTGTATTTCACGTTCTTAAATAGTACATTAAGGTTCTAGTGTTGTGTCTAAGGTTTCCCCACTTCATTCGGTTCCAAAAATAACCCAAAACCCTTAAAACACAAAAAAAAAACTTGCACCTGGATAAGTCTTTATCATGATCATAAATATGGATTCACGATCATGCTTTATGTTGTTTAGCCTCTATCACAATCGTGCTTAATTTTACACAATCGTGACACCTTCAAGCTTCCTCCATCTTCTTCATTCTTCAATTTACTGATTTCCAACACTCACAAACACATCAAACATCTCTTGAAACATCAAATTAAGATCTAATTCTTGCTTTAAACTGAAGAAATACTTAAAATACGTATAAACACTAATAAGAACACAATTCACTAAACATATAACATTAAGAAATACTTAAAAACATAATTAAAAATCTAGAAAATTATAATAAAATTTACACCTATCAACATATCCACACTTAAACCTTTGCTTTTCCTCAAGCAAAAATAAAAACACTAACATACAATTCATAAAAACATATAATCACACAATCATGTAACAATACAATATTGGTACAATGGCATCCAATCACATGGAATGAACTTAACCCCAAACATTGATCACTCAAAACATGCCAACATAATAACTTATTCCTTTGATATTTAGGTCATTGATTTAAATATACATATCAATCAAAATATTAACACCTTATTCATACACCTATGGCCCCTATAAGCATGCATTTATTATTATTGATCAATCAAAAAGGTGAACTATTACCAAGTAACTTCTCATGAAAATTCTTGCTATTGTTAAAAGATTGGTAAGTATATTTATTGTAACATCATTTTTTTAGGTTTTCTATAATGATAACCTAGTCTTTTAACGTGAAGGTAAATAACTTGTCATGAATGTCCCTCGGTTACTTAACTAGGTCACGGTGTTTATTTAGCATGGTTGAAATGTCATTTTAGTCTTTTGATGTGAAAACAAACGTTTTGTTGTGAATGCCCCTAGTTACTCAGCTAGATCATGACTCTCAACTGGCTAGCAGCTCTATTCTTAACCCAATTTTATTAAAAAGGGCCAGTGAAATATTTTTTTAATTTATTAGCCTACTTCATTTTTCTTAGTTAATCATTCTCATAAAAGGGTACTAATAATGCTAACCAATTCAATTGACTATAATTATAAATGTATACAAATAAATTTCCTAAAGTGAAAGAATAGGTGTCATGTCCTAATTAACATGTGTATTCATCCTAAAGACACTTAAAACAAAAAATTCACAAGGAACTATGCCTTTATAATCTAAATGACTGTGTTTAAAACTAAACTAATTCCATTTAATTCTTACCATTAACACATTCACACAATGCATATATCATAATGCCAACCTAATAAAACTAAACAATTATTAAATTCACCCATAATTGATATATACCAATGCAAAATTCACACAAACATGATATATACAAATGCAAAATTCACACATAATTGATATGTAATTGCATATACATTCTGCACTTAAACAACACGTTATCCTCAATATGGAAAGAGAAATAATACAAATAAAGATAAATAACAACAAAGAAAAAATTAGAGTAAGAAGACTTATTGAGATTGAGGTAGTAATGGTGTAGGGGATGGAATTCAAAGACACTCCAAGCCATAAAAATCTAGCACTTCACTCCCTATAAAATAATCATAAGAAAATAAAATTAAAAAAATACCAAAAAAATAAAAGAAAAATAAAATAAAAAATATCCTAATTCTTTGGTTGCCTCCTAAATGACACTTTTTTAACGTCATTTGCTTGATAAATGATGTCTGCTACCCTCAACTTGGGTCTATAATAAGTGGTTTATTGCCATCTTTTCTCTACATGGTAGTTTAGTAACCTGTAAATAAGCTACATATTTCACGTCTCTAATAAGTGGTTTATTGTGCCACCTTTTCTCCATATGGTAGTTTAGTAACCTGTAAATAAGCTACATATTTCACGATAATAAAAAGGTCTTATTAATAAAATTAAGAAATATAAGTTCTATAATGCCCTTTTTCGTAACAAAATATCAATAAAATAGGAAATGATGAAATTCCCTGAATCGTCTATTGAACCGAGCAGATTGACCTGTGAATAGGTCAATTTCTCTTCTTCTTCTGTAATCACCCTCATTCCCTCTTCTTTCTCTTTGAGAATAGAGACTTCCTTATATTTGCCAAGCTTTAAATCCTTTTTCATTTGTTCCTCTTCCTGTTCTTTATCCTTTGAAGATTTAACTATAACAATTTTCATAAATGAACTACCCTCCTTTATATTCTTTAATACCTTATTCGTATTGATTTCTACTTGTTCATCACCAATCCAAAGGATAAGGTTGTCTTCATAGACCTTTACCAAAGCTCTTCCAATGCTAAAAAAGGTTCTACCAAGAATTAGTGGACAAATTCGATTCTCTTTAAGGTCTAGCACAATGAAATTCACAGGAATTATAAACTTGTCCACTTTTATAGCACATCCTCTACCACGCTAAACAGTTTCTTATCAACTGATCCACTAACTGAATAAGCTTTGAGGTTGACTTCACATCTCCTAGCTCCAATTCCTCGAAAATTGACAAAGGCATAAGATTAATACTTACACTTAAGTAACATAAACATTTAGAAAACTCTAAGTTACTAACTACACAAAGAATAGTAAAACTCCTTGGATCTTTCAACTATGAGGGCGTATGGTTAGTAATTATGAAGCTACAACTTTCCATCATCCTAAGTATGTCTATTTGATAAGATGTCTTTGAGAAATTTTGCATACTTAGGTATGCTCTTCAAAGCTTACACAAAGGGTAAGATAATTCGCAATTTCTTTACTTTTCCACAAACTTTGCAAATTTTATATCCAATCTATTCTTTTGAAGTGCTTTTAGGAATGACATTTTTGGTGTATATGGAGGAGGAACATAAGGAGGATCCTCATTATTATCTTCATCTTTTTTTCTTCTTCTCTCGGTTTTCTACAAGGTTAGGTTTAGCTTATTTTTCTATTGATTCTTCTACCTCTTTCCTACTCCTAAATGTGATAGCCTTAAATTTCTCTCTTGGATTTAATTTTGTATTTCTCGAAAGACTCCCCACACTTCTTATAGATAATGCATTTGTAAGTTGCCCCACTTGAATCTCTAGATTATGAATAGAAATGGTATGATTCTTTGCTACTTGCTTGAATTTCCGTTCCATACTCATGAGCTTGTCCTTTAACTCATCCATCTTTGAATCCTATAAACTAGACTCATCTTGTTGAAATCTCAATGGAACTTGATTTCTCAATTGAGTTCCTGTAGTGTTAGACCAAAAGAAATTCGAGTGGTTTTGCCACTCAGTAGTATACAAATTTGAATAAAGATTGTCACCTACATAAACTTATTATACTCCCATGAAGTTGCATTGTTAGACCATGATCATGGCAGAGAGAGAAATATCAGAAGCACAGTCATGAATCAAAGAGCACAATCGTGATAGGCAATTTCCAAGCGTGACTTTTTTTATCTTTCAAGTTTGGGGCTATTTTTCGAATCAAATTAAGTGGGAAAATCCTAAAAAGAACCCTAGATGCATTAAAAACTATTTAAGAACAAGAAAAACATTTTTTTAAAAAAGTATCAACCACCACATCAAAGAAGATCAAGAGAAGCTTTAGAGAAAATCTAAATTTCCAGCTCAAGACATAAACTAGTTTTTCTTTCTCCCTTTAATTCTTTCATTATCTTGGATGTTTAATTGGATTGTTATGGTTTTTAACATGACTATAGGTTTTCAGATCCCTAATAGGTATTGTTCTTGAATTATTTTATGAACTTCAATTATTGTTGAATTCAATATATTGATAAATGTTTGTGATAATTTTCATGCATATACTTGATAATAAATTGAGAGAGTGAGTCAAGTAATTAGTGTTAAGTGTGCAACAAGAGTTGGCAACTTAAGAGACTCACAATTATTATATTAGTAAAAAATTGAAGAGAGATTTTGGTTGTCAAATTAATTATCTCTAGGACTACTTCAAATATAATTGAATAAGTTAGGGGTAGTTTATGTATCGAGAGACTATAAATTTATGAGTATCGAATTCAATTAGGATTACTTGATTAGATCTTAAGAGAGAGTAATCAAAACTTTAGGATATCTTGGATTAAACATAAATTGGACCAATAAAATTAAGGGAAACAAAATAATGATAGAAAAGTTCCAAAGTATTTAACTTTGATCAACCTTAATTTCAATGGTGGCTTATTTATCAATTATTTACTTGTTTTGTCTTATTAGTTATCTTACTTTCAGTTATTTATTTTAATTCAATTCAATTCTTAATACCTTAGATGAAGTTCTTATTTAAGTTGTTTAGGTGTCTATAGTCCTCATAAGAATGATGTTTATTGATACTAGAAGATACTATCCATATACTTGTGATATTAAGAGTTTTATTACTATATAAAACTAGCTTAACAAGTTTTGGCAATGTCATTGAGGACTTTTAGTGTCTTCTACAATTTGAATTTCTTTGATTTAAGGATTTAACAAGCTTTCTTGTATGAGTATATGTTCTTGAACAAAAATATTAAAAATGGAAAACAATAAATAAAGATTGCAAATGAAGTCAAAGATACAACAACTCTAGGCATCATAAAGCAAGAATCAGATATTCAAAGAGCTAAATGCCAAAAAGTGATAGAATGAAAGATGGTGGAGGAATTAAATCATAGAGAGCATACAAAAGACCCTTATGGACTTCATCAAGCTAGGGTTCAACGCCAATTATCAAGGAATTACACAACCACCAATATAAACAACATATAACTTATTAGAAGAGATGGAGAACAATAGCTGTCTTTAGACATCAGAACGAAGTAGATAGTAGTCAACCTTCTCGGATCCAAAAAGAATGATTATTTTAGATTAGTGGCAATATTGTAGGCTGAGATCGTCAACCTAGCCTAGTAATTAAACAGCCTAATAACCACATCTTTCTCTCCACTCAAAGCAATTTAGCACGGATGCAAGCTATACAAATAAGAGAGCTAAATCACAGCTGATTGCTTCTTAGTGGAAATCAGCACTATAAAGTAATCTAACTTTTTAGGAGCATAATATAGTCTGGGAGGTAACAATCCTTATTTAAACTCACTTAATACTAGGTGGTAAAACCACGTAAATTTCTTTTGGTCTAATAATATAGGACTTAATTCAGAAATCAAGGTCCACTAGGATTTCATCAAGATAAATTCAGCTTAAACGATTCAAAATTAGACAAGCTTATGAGTTTATAAGTGAAATTCAAACAAGCAGTGAAGGATCATGCCTCTACTATTCATAACCTGAACGTTCAAGTAGGCCAACTTGTCAATGCATTGTCTATAACAAGTATGGGAAGCCTTTCGAGCAATAAGGAAGTAAATCCAAGAGAGCAATTTAAGGCTATCACATTTATGTGTAGGAAAGAGTTAGAAGATTTAGCAGAAAAACAAGTTAAAGCCCACCTTGTAATAGACTAAGTGAAGAAGAAAAAGGATAAAGATAAGAATGAAGATCCTCCCTATGTTCCTTCTCCTCCGTATCCACTGAAAATACCATTCCCGTAAATACTTTAGAAGAACAAATTGGATAAACAAATTATAAAGTTCATGGAAAGGCTAAAGAAATTGCAAATTATCTTTCCTTTTGTGGAAGCTTTGGAGAGCATACCTTAGTACGTGAATTTTCTCATAGACTTCATATGAATAGATTAGATATATAATATGTAAAGTTGGTAGAAAATATGAAGAAATTGCAAATTACCTTGCCCTTTTTGGAAGTTTTATAGAGCATACTCATAATTACTTATAGAGCATACTCAAAGTTCCTCAAAGGCACATTATAAAAAAAAGGGACTTAAGTTGTCAATCAAATTATCTCTATGACAAAAAGTTGTAGCTCCATAATTACTAACCACTTGCCCTCATAGTTAAAAAATCTAGGGAGTTTTATTATACCATTTGTAGTTGGTAATTTAAATTTTTCTAAATGCTTATGTGACCTAGGTGTAGGTATCAATCTTATGCCTTTGTCAGTCTTCAGGAAATTGGGGCTAGGAGTGTAAAGCCAATTTCCATGATTATTTAGTTAGCAGATCAATCAATAAAGAAATCATTTAGCATGGTAGAGGATGTGCCTGTATAAGTGGACAAGTTTATAATTCCTATGGATTTCATTATGCTAGACTTTGAAGAGGATCGAACTTGCCCACTAATTCTTAGTAGACCCATTTTAAACACTAGAAATTCTTTAATAGATGTCTATGATGGCAACCTTATCCTTCAAATTAGTGATGAACAAGTGAAATTCAATATGAATAAGCTATTAAAGAATCTAATGGAGGGAAGCTCGTTTACAAGAATAGATGTAGTTAAATCTTCAAAAGTTACAGAAGAGGATGAGGAATAGATGACAAAGGAGAAAGTTTGAAGAGTATAAGGAAGCCTTTGTTCACGAAGCAAAAGAAGAAGAGGAGGCAAGGGTGATTACATAAGAAAAGTAGTTCATCTTTTTATAAGACAAACTATCGGATTCGGTATTTATTGATAATTTGTTACTAAAAAGGGCATTACTGAACTTAATTGATGTTCTTATTTGATAAATTGTATCCTCCTAATTATCTTGCAATTAGTAGCTCTTTTACAGGCCACAAAAAATGAAATTGGGTGACACAGGTGGAAGCAAGACATACATAATAGACCCAGGTTGAGTGTAAATGTGAAGAATATTGATTGTGTGTCATAAATTTACAACAAAATAACTAAACTTAAAACTATAGGTAGTGATGATTTTAGGTTATGTCCTTAATTTAAGTTAGACTCCAAGTTAGTTTATGACTCAGAGTAATATTGAGAACTTATTTCAAGTAGATCCTGAGATAGAAAGAGTTGTGCGTAGGAATTGTCATAGGACATACCTTAGGGGGTTTGAACTAGATCGTTGAATAGAGGACTTGGAAGTTCATGCAAATACTGAAGGATCATGCAACATGGTGTACTAACCACGAATGATGTTTAATTATGCTAATCCAGACTTAAATGGCACAGAATCCAGTATAGTGAGACCAACTGTACAAGCCAATAATTTCAAGATCAAGCCGAGCATCATCCCAGTGATGGAACAGTCAGTCCAATTTAATGGACTTCGAGATGAAGATTCTGACGCATATATTTCTAACTTTTTAGAGATCTGCAACAATTTCAAGATAAATGGAGTGAATGATGACACCATCAAATTGTGTCTATTTCCTTTCTCCTTGAGAGGAAGAGCAAAGCAGTGGCTTAATTCTATGCCACGTTTGTCACTAACCACTTGGGATCAAGTGGTGGAAAATTTTTTACTAATGTACTTTCCTCCTACGAAGACTACAAAACTGAAGAAAGAAATCTCATCTTACTCCCAAGTTAAAGTAGAATCATTGTATGATATATAGGAGACATTTAAAGAGATGTTTCAATGATGCTCACATCATCAATTACCTTTATGGATGCAAATCCAAACATTTTATAATGGGATAAGTCAGAATACAAGGTAGTCAATCGATGGAGGGACTCTAAATAACAAGACACCGAAAGCAGCCCAAAAGTTGATTAAATACATAACCATGAATAACTATCAGTAGTGCTCGGCTAGAGCACAAAACACTAATAAGCCATTTAGAGTATATGAGGTAGGCGCAGTAACGAGACTGGTGAGTCAAGTGGAAGCCTTGATTAAAAAGATAGACAATATTATTGCAACTCCATACAGTGCGAATCATATGGGTTCGATCACCCAAGACAAGATTGTCAATCTGATCAACCAGAGCATGTAGACTATTTAGTGAACGCTCCAAGAAATCAAAATAACCCTTATAGTAACACATACAATCTAGGATTGAGGAACCACCCTAACTTTTTATGGGAAAATTAGGGAAAACAAAAGAATAACCCTCCACTAGGATTTCAGGCACAAACATCACAACTAAGGAAACCAAATATGGATGAGATGATATTGGAATTTATTCAAGATTCTAAGGAAAAACACTAGCAAAACAAAGCATCCATGTGAAACTTAATGTTTAACCAACTAGCCAAATCTATAATAGAGAGACCTAAAGGGACTTTGTTGAGCACAACTTAAACAAATACGATGGAAAGGATAATAAAAATCACTTAGTATAACGCGAAGAAGTTATGTAAGGAAGAAGATGAAGAGGTGACTACTGAGGGTCACTCTGAAGTGGTTAGCGAACCTACTCTGAAATTGGTCAAGGAATCTCAACCTTCTATTCCAAACCTTGAGCAAACAAAAAGAAAAGAAATGGAAGATGAGTTAGCCTATGTCATTGGTTTGTTAAAGAAACTCAGAGAAGAGTTTCCTTATGATAAACTCTTTCTGCATAGACCAAAGAGTTTGGAATTACGGGGAGAGATATCGTCAAATAGAGAGGAATTAAAGAAGTTGGAGAAGAAAGAGTCAGGCAAGGAGAGCTCCAACGAAGTGATAACACTACCACATAAGCAAGCTGACCTAGGGAATTTTTATATTCCTTTTACTATTAGTAGTGTGAAATTTGATAAGGCATTTGTGGTCTTAAGAGTGGGAATTAATTTGATGCCCTACACTTTGAGTAAGAAATTGAAATTAGATGAATTAACGCCAACTGGTGTGTGTGTACAAATGGCTAATAGACTACTCCACCATCCTAAGGGCATCATTAAGGATATACCAATTAAAGTGGATAAGTTCACCTTTCTGACCGATTTCATCATCTTAAACATAGATAAAGATACAAAAATACCAAATGTCCTACGACTACTATTTTTAGCTACTGCCAGATCTCTTAGAGTCATTGGTAGAGGTAAGTTAACTCTAAGAGTGGGGATGAGAGGGTTTCATTTAAAGTGTCTAATGGTGGAAGAAATCCTGTTAAATTTGTGGATGTTATCAAGATAAAGGAATCTTGTGAAAAAGTTGAGCAGAGTTTCACTCGTAAAGACCCACCTAAAAAGCTACAAATTTGAAAGAATAATAAAAAAAGAAGATGAGGAAGAAGTGTGATCGAAAGCATAGTCAGGTGGCTTGCTAACAGGCTATGAAACCTATAGTTATGCTACAATCACATGAATTATTTGAACCACCATAACCAAAAAGTACGTTAAGCTAGTGACGGTAAACGAAGCCTTACATGGGAGGTAACCCATGATTTTGAATTTATTTTGTTAAAAATTAGGTGTTTAATTTTTATGTGTTTTTCAATACAAGTTAAGCATCTCAGAGAAATTGAGCATAATTTTGACTTAGGGATAGTTCATTATGTGTTTTAATTATTATGTGCAAAGATTGTTATGTTATGGATTAAAATTTGAAATTGCACAAATCATAAAGCACATTAGAATTTTTCTGCATGTTCAGTTGCATGGTCGTACACCTAAACATAAACTTTCACAAATCACAGTCATTCAAAGAAGTGCACAGTATAATGCACGGTTGTGCACTCGATTGTGTACTTCCACGATACATCTTCAAAAAAACCCTAATCCTTCAAACTTTCTCATTTTCTCTTCTCTTCCTCTCAAGGTCGACGATGCAACTCCCTATCTCAATCCCAATTTTTCATTTTTTAGCCAATTTTAATGAAACCTAAGTAATTTTTCGTGATACTTTCTCTTGTTTATACATTATTTACTAGGTGTTTTGTGTTATTTGTTGATTTTGGGATTCCTGGGAAATTTGTGCATTTAATTGCATTGTTAGTGTCTAATGATCGGATTTAATCTTCACCTAAGTGTCTTTATCGTTTATTATGAGTTATTACATGTGAATTGGGTTTAAATTTGACTCTAATTGTGGAACGTTGCAATCTTTCTGTTTTGCATATTGTAATTCCGATGTTTTTGTGTCAAATTGGGTTAGTTTGTTTGTTTGGAAGTTCATTAAGTATGGGCTTGTGTTTAATTTCAAGGCCTGTGTTTTAATTGCATCAATTTTGCATAATTTTATTTTTTTTGAGTTTCCCCTCCAATTTAGGGTTAGAATTGTCTTTTAACATTTAAGTCCTTTAATTTGTTAACAATTTAATTTTTAATTTTATTTTTGGAATCAAGAAGATTTTCAGTCATTTTTAATCAACTTTGTTTAAGTGTCTAGGTCGTTAATTGTTTTAATTTTGAAATCTTTTCAACATTTAGTTTTTCTCAATTAATTAGTTATTGCAATTAGTACATTTC
>JANIJH010030178.1:0-11165 GCA_024520975.1 Erythroxylum areolatum | reverse complement strand
GCTTCCGCTGCAAGTAATGATTTCTTAAAAGTTTTGAAATCTACCGTTTTTCCAAACAAAGCATGTTTTCTTTTTCCAATCCAACAGGTAGCAGTGGCTCAAGCTCCAATTTTCAGACTACCACATTTTAATCATCACTTCAATATAGAAACTGATGCATCTGGGTTGGTATTGGAGCTATTCTCATATTAGGAAATTAGGGCTTCTTATTGTTTTTGAAGAACTTGGAGTTTCATCAAGTAAGTTATTCTTTATTCTTCACGCGTAGTGTTAAATGAAACATTTATGATGAGTAATTTGAGATTGAATGATCATGATCGTAAGTTTACATATAAATTGTAACATAGCTGTAAAAATAAAGAGAGTTATGGTCTTTCTTTTTAGTGTATTAATGACATTCTTGGGTTGGCTAAATGAAGGCATTTATAATGATCATTATAATGGTGTTTGGATGAGTGCAGTAAATTGATGAATGAATGGACATGTTTGATGTTCTGCTTTGTGGTTACGATTAATAGTATGATTTGTTTTGTAAATGTTTTAAGTTGTATATTGAGGTGAGAATGAATAGGAAAGGAAGTTCAAAAGGTGATCCATGTACAAGATGTGTCAGATGTAAGATGTAGGAAGTTATAAAAATGTAAAAATATGGAAGAGAGTGGCTGGAATATTTTAGCTATAGTGTTTCCACTAGATATGCATTTGTATTTTAGCCATAACTTGATTTGTTGATATCAAAATGGGATGATTTTTTATTTAGATTAAATTAGAGACATACGGATATATTTTTCATGAGACATCAAATTCAAATTCTGTCTTTAAGAGTTTCAAAATTAGACTTGAAGTTGAGTACTGGTTGTAGTAAATTGGTGGATGAATACATGTGTTTGTGTTTTGTTTTGAGAATATGAAAACCATGAGTGATGAGTTGTTATAAAGATGTTATTAGTTAGGAATTAAGGGTTTAATGAAAGTAAAAGTTAGGTTAACCAAGATATTCAGTTATGTTCTTGAAATGAGATGAATTAAGGTAATAATTAGGAATAAAATGCAGGTGAAAAATGAAGTAGAACATGTGGAACAAATGTTTAATGAAAGTGTATAAGAATATGTTCTATTTTGGTGTTTATGATCAAACATGAATTTTGATTTGTGTTTGGATGATATAGAACTAAAATGGAAGTATACATGAAGAAGTTATCGACTTGAAATGATGAACTTTGAATATGAATTATTTAATACTTATGAATGAGATATGCTATGGAAAAAGGATAGGATTTCATGAATGATGAGATTTAGTTGAATGTGATGAACCAAATGAGTAGAGGTTTGAGAGTTTAATGAAATCAATTTAGTAGTTGAATTAGTGTAAAATGATGTTGCATTAGAGGATGTGAATTTGGGAAAATTTGGAGTGAAAGTGATGCTAGAATATATGTAGAAACCATTGGAAGTGCTCTTGAGTGAGTTGTGCTTCTCCCATGTCCGTCGGACAGACATTAGGTCTACTGAATGGACTTTCTCAAGTCTGGAAAACTTCCTAGCCCCATTTATGTCCGTTGAATGGACTTTAGGTCTACTGAATAGACCTTCTCGGGTCTAAAAAACTTCCCAACCCCGTTCATGTCCATTTGGAGGGACGTATGTCCACTGAGCGGTCATTCACGGTATACTCACACAAATTTGCAATTTTGGCCCTCTGGATAGCTAAATCTCTCTTCAGGGTCTTCTCAAAAGTTGTAGATCTCAAATTCTCTTCGAAAACATTCTAGAATGAAATTAATCAGACATCTACAGAAAAATGTATTCTTTTTATCCCAAGATAAGTTTATTTATAGATGTTTGACTTAGTAATGTTTTCCCATGAGATATTTAGGCTTGACTATAGTCTGGAATGAGCCTAGTTGATGTTGGATTGAGTGATTAAAGTAAGGAAAGTGAATTAGATGATAAGAAATGATTCAATGATCATGTTAATTAGTTATGAGATGCATATTAAGGAAATGTACCTGGGATTGTCATTAAACATACATTATACATATTCCTTATATACATTTGTGCATAAACGAATACTTATAATTGTGCAAAGTTGTGATGTATATAAATGTGTATATATTGCATGATTTAAAAGAGCTTATTGACCATCAACATCCAAACATTGCTGGTACTTCGAGGCAATAACTCTCTGGAGCGACCTGGGAGTAACTTAGATGGTCTCACTTAATTTAATTGATGTTTTAAATTCTGTATTGGATTATTTTGTGAATTTGATTGAGTTGATTCCGAACTTTGAAAGTCTAAGGTGTTTAATGCTTGAATAAGATATTGGAAGTGCTCCTTATATATGAATTTGACTGAAATAAGTTTATTCAACAATTTTGTTGAATGCCATACCAAGGTTTGATGATAAATGTATTCTGAATATGAAACTGAAATCTGATGAATGCAGAAAATATGTAAATATGATTCATTTCATTACATGAATGCATGAAAGATAAAGGTAGCTGTGACTGGAGTTGCCAGTATAAAGAGCCTAAAGCTCAGAATGTGATAAGAGCCTCTGGCTCAGTTGTGAATGTACCTGGTATCTACTAAGGGAGATGGAGCATTATCTGAAACAAGCCCAATATCCACAAGGGATATGGGCTAGTAAAAAGGCACTCAGTCACAACAAAGTAATAAATGAAAGTGAATCTCATGTACATTGTATTTTTAACTGATATGTGAATTTTAAATGATTAAAATGATCAGTTTGACTACTATGAGTGTGATATGTGATGTTGCATGATAAATGAAATGATGTGAATTATATGGTTATATATCTTGATGTGTTGTATGAATTGGGTGAACCATTGAGGATGGTTACCTTACTGAGTTCGCAAAACTCACCAAAATTGCAACGTTGATATTTCAGGACCAAGAGAGGACACTAGTGACAGAGAGACTCAACAAGAAGCATAGTTCTTGTATTTTTGGATAGAAGAAATGGCTCAAAGGTTAGTCAGCTAAGACTAAAGGATCTAGTTAGAATTTTTGTATAATTCCTCATGTATGTAGTGTGTTCTGTAATTAGTCTTGATAATGAACATATTTGGATGATTTTGTCAAGCTACAATGTATTTTGGTTTTTATGAAATGAAATGAGGAAATTTTGGATATTAAAATATTGTGTCTTTCTTTATGATGCCTTAAAAGAGAATATGAGTGCTCTAGCATACCACCTTTATGGGGTACGTATTTAGATATCACTTAGGATGTTGGGTACGTGTCTTGCAAGAGTGGGGTGCTACAAATTCTTGGTATGAGAGCATGGTTGGCATAGGTGTTCAAGTGGGACATTCAGCTGACCTAGAATCAATAGGAGCCAATAAAGAGCCTTCTGTATCTTGACCATAGAGAATGCCTCCCAAAATTCCTGAGAGAAGATAAAGGAGGTATGATAAACTACGAAAGCAGGGGAATGTGGACTTTTATAGAAGTATAGACCTTGTAAAGGCTAAGGGATGGCTAGAGAGAACAGAGAGAGTCTTCGATCAGATGGATTGTGAGTCAGACCAGAAGTTTGACTATACAGTTTCTTTACTGCAAGGCCTAGCATATCAATGGTGGAAGATTGTTCCAGGAAGTACCACCAGGCCTTGTAATATGAAGTGGGAAGACTTTTTGAAGGTCTTTAGGGAGAAATACGTGCCCAAGATCTACCTGGACAAAAAGATGAAGGAGCTTTTGGATCTAAAGTAGGGCAAATTATCAGTAGCAGAGTATGAGATCATGTTTAATGAGTAGGTGGAGTATGCTACTGCCTTGATTCCGACTGAAGAAGATAAGTGTAGAAGATTTGAAGATGGGATGAACATGGAGACTAGGACAACGCTAGCAATCACTAATTGGAGCAGTTTCACTTAGTTGAGAGCTGTTTCGATTAGAATCGAATAGTTATTGAGTGAGGGACAAGCAGAGTATGGGCAAGGGTCTAGAATGGAGAGGCCTAGTAGATTTTAGAGTAGTTCTGGCAGAAGGTTTAGTAAGCGCTAGAACAGATCCTTTCAACCACCGGCTAAATCCAGACAGTCGGGTTCTAACAAAGGGGTAGCTTCACATTGTCTGGCAATGGAAGAGGTACAGTGTCAAGCCAGTTACCCAATTATGACCATTATGGGAAGAGGCACAGTGTTAAGTGCTGGATATTGTCTGGGGCTTGCCTTAAATGTGACTCTTTTAATCATTAGCTTAGAGATTGTCTTTTCATTGTTGGAGCCCAATCTGGTATGAGAGGGGGATTAGCAAGTGAAGCTACTATCCAATAGGGTCGAGCAAGTGGATCTGGACAGAGAGGCCGTGGTAAAATCATAGTGAGTTCTGGAAGCCCTACTGTGAGGACTAAGGAGCAGAGTAACCGACCACAGTCTCAGGCCAGAGTTTATGTCATGACTAGGTAGGAGGCTCAGGATTCTCCGGATGTTGTTGCAAGTGTGTTCCTTACTTTTTATTGTGAAGCATCTGTATTGCTAGATCTTATATCTATGTATTCTTTTATCGCACTGCATCTGGCATCTAGGTTGTATTATGATGGAGAACAGTTAAAATATGGATTAGAGGTGAGTACATCGATAGGTAGTACCATAGTTATAGGAGAAGTCTGCAAGAGGTGCTTGATTCGAATTGATTAGGTAGAATTAGAGGCAGAATTGATCATACTATAGTTAAGGGAGATAGATATTATTCTAGGCATGGATTGGCTCACTGCTTATAGGGCTATCACAAACTGTTGTACTAAGGAGGTTGTATTAGAATCTCCTAATCAGCCGAGAGTAGTTTTTTGAGGTATTAGTCAAGCAGTGCTAGCTAGGTTGATCTCATTCATGAGTTCTTTGAGGTTGATGCAAGGATGTGAGGCTTATTTAGCCAACGTCATAGATACCCGAGCTGAACAGAATGTACAATACATTCCTATTGTTAAGAAATTCCTAGATGTGTTTCCTACCTAGTTATCTGGTTTACCTCCAGATCGGGAAACAAAGTTTACAATCTACTATATCTATTCCTTCATATAAGATGGCACCTATGGAACTAAAGGATTTGAAGGCTCAGTTACAGGAGTTACTGGAAAAGGGTTTCATTAAACCCATTGTATCACCATAGGGAGCTCCAGTCTTATTTGTGAAGAAGGAAAATAGAACTTTGAGACTGTGCATCGATTATAGGCAACTAAATTGGGTAACAATGAAGAATAAGTACCTGTTAGCTAGAATTGGTGATTTGCTTGATCAGTTGCAAGGAACTCAGGTGTTCACTAAGTTGGATTTGAGATCTGGGTACTATTAATTGAAGATAGCTAAGGACGATGTACTAAAAAATGCGTTCAAGAGCAGGTATGGGCATTTTGAGTTCTTAGGAATGCTGTTTGGGTTAACTAATGCCCTAGCTGCATTTATGGCTTTGATGAACAAGGTGTTGCATCCCTACCTTGATCGTTTTGTAATTATGTATATCAATGATATCCTAGTGTACTCAAAGAGCAGATAAGAACATGCTGAGCATTTGAGAGTGATCTTACAGATTATGAGGGAGAAATAGCTATATGCCAAATTTAGTATATGTGAATTTTGGCTCAATCAAGTAGTATTTTTGGGTCACATAGTGATTAGATAAGGCATACAAGTGGATCCAAAGAAGATAGAGGCAGTGATGAAGTGGGAAGCTCCAAAGAATGTATCATAAATTTGGAGTTTTTTAATATTGGTTGGATATTAATGGAGGTTTGTCGAGGGGTTCTTGTTGATCTCAGCCCCTCTGACTAAGCTCCTGAGGAAGAACGTAGTCTTCAGATGAAATGATGATTATTAGAAGAGTTTTGAGGAGTTGAAGCATCTGTTGACTACAGCATCGGTGTTAACTATTCCATGGGAAACTGGAGGATATATAGTATATAGTGATGCTTTGCATTAAGGATTGGGAAGTGTGTTATTGCAACATGGCAAAGTGATAGCCTATGCACCAAGATAATTAAGGTCTCACGAGCTAAATTATCTGGTACATAATTTAGAGCTTGATGAAGTGGTTTTTCTCTAAAGATATGGAGACACTATCTGTATGGAGAGACATTCCAGATATATACCGATCACAAGAGCTTGAGGTATCTGTTGTGCCGGAAGGAATTGAATATAAAACAGAGGAGATGGAAAGAGTTGTTAAAAGATTATAAATGTACGATTGAGTATCATCCGAAAAAGCTAATGTTATGGCAGATGCTTTGAGTAGAAGATTAAATAGCAGTGTAGCTCAGATTTAGTTATCGAGGTTACCGAGCTTAATTCAACTGAGACATTAGTTGCTACATTAAAACTGAGGCCGATGATGTATGGTAGAATCAGAAAGGTACAGAGTAAAGATCTTGAAATGGTGAAGCTTACTAAGAGATTGAAAATGAATCTAGATTCTGAGTTTGAACTAAGGGATGAGACACTGTGGCTGAAGCAAAGGTTATGTGTGCCTAATATGGATAATTTGATAAAAGAAATTATAGAGGAAGCTCATGTGGCTGCTTATACTATACATCCTTGTACCACTAAGATGTATAATACGCTGAAGCAACATTTTTAATGGCCCGGAATGAAGAAGCAAGTAGTGGAGTATATTGTTAAGTGCATAACATGACAACAAGTTAAGGCTGTGCATCAGGCTCCAGTTAGGAAGCTACGTTTGTTACCTATTTTGGAGTGGAAATGGGAACAAATCACTATGGATTTCATTATGGGATTGCCGAAGACTCCGAGGTAGAACGACGCTATATAGGTTGTGGTGGACCGATTGACTAAATCAGTCCATTTCTTACTAGTGAAAAAGAATAACTCACTAGATCAGTTAGCCCAGAGGTATGTAAATGAGATAGTTAGACTGTATGGAATGTCCATTGCATCAAACAGGGATCCCAGATTTACTTTGAGATTTTGGAAGAGCTTGCAGTCAGCTATAAGTACAAAGTTAAACTTCAGTATTGCATTTCATCCTCAAACAGATGGACAAAGTGAGAGGACAATCAAGATTTTTGAGGATATGCTTAGGACATGTGTATTGGAGTTTCAAGGAGGTTGGGATTAGTATATAACATTGATTGAATTTGTTTACAACAACTATTATCACAGTAGTATCGGAATGACACCATATGAGGCATTGTATGGCAGAAAGTGTTGATTGCCTTTATATTAGAGTGAAGAGGGCTTGAGAAGGGTTGAAGGCCCAAAATTGATACAAGACACTGTGGATAAGGTGAAACTGGTCTGAAGCAAAATTAAAGCAGCTCAAGATAGACAGAAGAGCTATGTGGATCAACACCGAAGGGATATGGAATACAATTTAGGAGATAAAGTGTTTCTGAGAGTATCACCTTGGCGAAGAGTGATAAGATTCAGTAAAAAGGGCAAACTGAGGCCTAAGTACATTGATCCTTATGAGATCAATAAGAGGATAGGACCATTGGCATACAAGTTAGCTTTACTGAATGAGATGTCTCAGTTACACAACGTATTTTATATGAGAATGCTCAGATGATACCGATCTGATCCAATACATGTGTTACTGGCTCAAGAGATTGAAGTTGCTAGTAACTTAAGTTATGTTGAGGAACCAATCAAGATAGTAGGATCTCAGATAAAATAGCCGAGAAATTGAGTAATTCCACGAGTGAAAGTCCTTTTGAGGAGTCACTCAACTGAGGAAGCAACTTGGGAAATGGAGGAACACATGTGGAGACAATATCCCCACCTGTTCGAACAATTAGGTTAGAATTTTGAGGACGAAATTTCTTAAGGAGGGGAGAATTGTAACATCTCGTTATCCCATGTTAAGGTTAGAACCCTAAAATAGTGTACACGAGAGAAGAAGTTAGAAAACGCATTTCATGCTCATGCTTAATATAGCATACACACCCACGTGAATATTGATTTTTCCACATTAAAATGATTGTACATGCATTCATTGACATTTTTAGGTATAATTGATTATATAAATGTGATCATATTAAGAATTGTGATTTTTATGTGTTGAAAATCGATTTGGAGCGTATATGTATTGATTTAGAATTTTTGGTGAAATATGGGAAATTTTTGAATTTTTGGGTATTTTTGGACTAGAAAAAATGTCAAGTTGCAAGAAAATTGATAAATGGTAGTAGAATTAACTATCAAATGGCAGTGGAATTTTGATAAATGATTTTGGGATTTGTTGACAAGTGTCATTGAAAATTCAGAGACAATTGGAGAAGGAATCGGAATTGATTGGACTGGTTAAATAAGAGACCCTAGTTAAATCCATAGAAATTAGACATGTGGCAAGTGATAAGTGTCACTTGCCAAGCCAAGCCTTTTAACTCACAATTCTTTTAATTTGAAAGACCAAGTTATCATTTTGTTCTTACCTTCTTCATCTTTTTGGTGGCTTTCTCTTCTTCTTCTTCACGATTTTGATTCATTAAACCTTCATCAACATTACACCTTGCTTTCATCTATCAATTACTACTTCCATATTGTTGTCTCTTCCATTGGCCATAAGAAAACCTAAAATAATCCACCTTCAAGATGATTATTGTGTGACATGGAAGTTAGGACTTCTAGTTGTTTTTGAAGAACTTAGAGTTTCATCAAGTAAGTTATGTTTTAATCTTCATGGGTAGTGTTAAATGAAACATTTATGATGAGTAATTTGAATGATCATGATCATGAAGTTACATATATGTTGTAACGTAGGTGTAAAAATAAAGAGGTTTATGGTCTTTCTTTTAAGTGTATTAATGACATTCTTGGGTTGGCTAAATGAAGGCATTTATAATGGTCATTATAATGGTGTTTGGATGAGTGCAGCAAATTGATGAATGAATGGACATGTTTGATGTTTTGTTTTATGGTTATGATTAATAGTCTTTTTAACTTGTTTTGTGAATGTTTTAAGTTGTATATTGAGGTGAGAATGAAGAGGAAAGGAAGTAGAAAAGAGGATCTATATACAAGATGTGTTAAATGTAAAATGTAGGAAGTTATAAAAATTTGGAAAATTGGAAGAGAGTCGCTGGAATATTTTAGTTATAGTGTTTCCACTTGATATTCATCTGTATTTTAGCCATAACTTGATTTGTAGATAACCAAATGGGATTATTTTTTATTTGGATTAAATTAGAGACATATGGCTACATTTTTAATGAAGACATCAAATTCAAATTCTATCTTTAAGAGTTTCAAAATATACTTGAAGTTGAGTACTGGGTGTAGTAAATTGGTGGATGAATACATGTGCTTGTGTTTTGTTTTGAGAATATGAAAACCATGAGTAATGAGTTATTTGAAGTAAATCACTTGTTAATATATAAATCACGTATAATATGTAGAACACATGAGAAGGGGGGTTGAATTATGTTAAATTGTCTAAGATATTAATCTTTTAAAATCTTCTTTGTTTTCTTTACAAATTCAGACGATTACAAAACATTTCACTTAATTTGATGGGTAATGCAATAGCGAAAATTATTATCTATTCTTCTAACAACAAGAAAAATAAAGAGATATGGGTTAGAGAATATGACGCTGCGATTTATACTGGTTTACGTCCAATCTTTAAAGTTTGTCTAAGATTTGACTATACCCTTCAACATTACAAGTATTATTTCTACACTTGCAGAGCCTCTTCAAGTCCCTCTCACAAAGTATTCTTTATCTACTTCCTTAACCTCTCCAGTCTTTATCTGCTTCCTTTGCCTCTCTAAGCTCTAACCTTTCTTTCGCTTAGAAATATATTGTTTGAGCTTCACATTACAGAAGTATTCGCTCTCTTTCTTTTGCACTTGAGTACAGAGTCTCTCTAAGTATGTTTCGTACAATCATATTTTATCTCTTGTATTGTATTTAGTTTACAACTATAACTAATATTTATAGCCTAAATCTTCAATTGTCTTATTGAGAAATCCGCTTGTTGAATCTTCTAAAAACTATTATTAGTTGAGTCTTGTAACTAACTCCAACTAACTAACTGACTGACGTTCTAGAATATTTTTCATTTGCATCGTCTGGTATTATGCTTCGTCTAGTGTTATGCTTCGTCTGGTGTTATGCTTCCTTTGATCTATCTAAGATGCTTTTTCTTATTCAACCTTTACTTAAGTATCATCTTGAGTTGACCATGAGTCTTAAGTATCGTCTTGAGTTGACGATTTGTATCACTTACATTTATCTGCACACTTAACAAACTCATCAAAATAATTCACACACTTTTATGATTATGATTATTTGATTTTCATCAAAATTAATAGAAAAAGTGAAGTCTTCTTGACTTAACAATCTCTCCTTTTTTCATGATAACAAATAATCATAATATTACAAGATAAAATGATATTTAGATGAATAACAAATAATGTTCAGACTAATAACAACTAAAGCAATACCACAATCTATGCATAAGATATACAATGAATGCTTTCTATTGTTCTCCACTGTTCTCCCCCTATTTGTTATTAATCAAAAAGATAGTTCATTTTAGACGCTTCAAAATTTCAGAATACATGTGTTAAATATTAGTGTGGATCATCTTAAGGTCTTGTTCAATAGAAACACGTAGAAGTTCTATTTCCTTATGAAGATCACCCACTGCATCGCCTAGTTCATCAACCTTAGTATGAATTTCCTCAATGTTTTTAGCTAAGGTTTCCTGAACTTCTACCTACTTGTGACTAGCTCCAATCCATTTGATGAAATGCTTCAAGAACTCTGAATTAACAGTAGCATCTTGTAGTATTTCACTAAATGCATGAGGGTGTTCAAAAATAGATGGTTTTCTAAATGAATCGTCTAATTATATAATTTTGATTGAGGGTAATTTGAAAGTTTGTTTTCCTTCAGGGATATTGTTGGACCCCGAACTTTCGGTGAAAATTAGAAATATTGAAATACAAATTCAATGAGTGTTTTGTATATAAATTGTGTTATAGATGCCTTTTGCCTTAAGAAAATTTATGAGAAAAGAATTGATTGGTTTTGATGACTTCGATAATTGAGTAGATCTGTGTGGATTATGAGAGTAAAATGAATGAGTTGACTGAAATGGAGTTGAAGAATATGAAATAAATAGTGAAAGAGTGAGAATTTGAAGAATTGAGAAAGTTTGACTTGAGAGTTGAATTT
>JANIJH010030123.1:0-11168 GCA_024520975.1 Erythroxylum areolatum | reverse complement strand
TGAGAAAAACCTGGCGGGGGCTCCATATACACCTCCTCTGCTAGATCACCATGGAGGAAAGCATTCTTGACATCAAACTGGTGAAGAGGCCAATCTCGATTAGCTGCAATAGAAAACAGTACTCTGATTGCATCAATTTTGGCTACTGGAGAAAAGGTTTCCGAGTAGTCAACGCCATAGGTCTGGGTGTACCCTTTCGCCACTAATCTGACCTTATATCGTTCAATAGAGCCATTTGCTTTCCGCTTAATTGTATAAACCCACCTATAGCCCACGGGTTTCTTTCCAGCAGGTAATACACACTTCTCCCATGTGCCATTCTTCTTCAATGCATCCATCTCAATCCCCATTGCCTCTCGCCATTCTGGACTGTTCATAGCGTCCTCCACCATCTTAGGAGTATCCTCTGTATGTAACGCTGTAGCATAGGCATTGGTAGTCTCTGTCAAGCTCCCCCTGACCAGATTTGCCACAGGACATCTGCTGGATCCAGGCTCATGTTCCGGTATGTATCTTGTCGGGGGCACCCCCCGTGTGCTCCTAGGTGGAAGAGTATATCGAGGTGGTGATGGCACAGTATCTGTAGATGGCACATTATTTGCAGTATCACGGTTAGTGGAACCAACAGTGAGAATATCTGAACTACTAACCTCAGGCATATCTGTCGAAGTATACCGAGAGGGCGTGTTGCTGTCAGGGTCGGATTGTACTCCATCATGGAGATCATAGGAGTGATCACTAGTCTAACTAGGAACCGTGGATGAGTATATTGGTGACACAGTAGTATAAAACAACCAATTCAGTGGTTCTGCCTTACTCTCCCCCTGAACAGTGGATTGGGTTGTGTTAGAGTAATAGTACTCAGTTTCCAGGAAGTTGCAATCCATGGTGACATGAACACGACGGGTTTTTGGATTATAACAACGGTAGCCTTTTTGATGAACCCCGTACCCGACAAAGACACATTTTTCGGCACATGGATCAAATTTAGTACATTCTGCCTTAGGAACATGAACAAAGACAGAGCATCCGAAGATACGGGGTGTGAGTGCCAAGGCTGGAGGCACTCTAGTATGATCAGCTAAGGTTTGAACTGGGGTGCGGAAGTTGAGAATTTTAGTGGGAAGACGGTTCGTAAGGTAGGTGGCTGTGGCTACTGCTTTATGCCAAAAAGATGTAGGGACATGGGATTCAATCATCATAGCACGAGTAATTTCTAGCAAAAAAATGATTTTTTCGTTCAGCTACCCCATTTTGTTGAGGAGTATTAGGACATGTGGTTTGATGGATAAGACCTTTTTCAGAGAAAAACTTTTACATTGATTTGTTCACAAACTCCCCCCATTATCAGACCTAAGAAATTGAATTTGTTTTTGAAACTGGATTTGGATTAAATGATAAAAGTGAACAAACTTGTCAAAAACTTCGAATTTATTTTTCAGAAAATAAATCCAGGACATCCTAATGCAATCATCAATAAACAAAACAAAATATTTAAATCCATTAGGTCCAGAAATTTGGGCTGGTCCCCAAACATCCGAATGTATCAAGGAAAAAACATGTTCCACATGAGTATTATTGGATAAATAAGACCGTCTATGGCTTTTCGCCAAAACACATGTATCACATTGTAAATGGCTACTAGAAAACTTAGGAAATAATCGTTTGAGATAACCTTGTGAGGGATGCCCCAAACGGCGGTGCCATAACCAACTTTGACGATCAGTAGACCCATGTGCTAACAACGCTGTGCCCTTTGGCGAAACCTCGTCAACATAGTACAATCCATTTCTTTCAGTTCCATACCCAATGATCTCCTTCAAACGGATATCCTGCAAAATACAAAATGTGGGGTACATGAGAACAATGCAATTCAACTCCTTCGATACGTGACTTATAGACAACAACTTATATGAAAGTGAAGGTACAAATAGACAATTTGAGAGCTTCAATGTAGAAGTCAGTTCCACAGTGCCAGTCCCTCCTACCGGAGCTAACTCGCCACTTGCAGTCTGAATGAAATTCTTCCGTGGCACTGTAGAACTAACAATGTCAGATTTATCATAAGTCATTGTATCTGTCGCCCCACAATCAAAAATCCACTGATCATTTCTGTGACCATTCGATTCCTGAACAACATTGGCAGAAGGGCAATTTGGTAATTTCAGCTTACTACAACTTGTTGGACCAAATTTTGTCAACTGCAAATCATCTGGGCTTGAATCGCAATCATCATAAACATTAGGACTGGTTTCATCAATATCCAAAATATCCGGGGGAAAAAATTTAAAACTTGAAACATATGGATTGGATGATAATTTTAAAGAAACTTTCTCCCTTTTTATACCTGGATTAGGGTTTCCAGGTTCCCTCATCTGTGCTGCACCTATTTTTTTGCTCCTCCCAAAACTGAGGGTTGCAACTCCTGTGTCACCTCCTCCGGTCTCCTGCTCCACCTCGCTGGTGGCTTCTGGGCTGGCCGCGGCTGCAGCGACGCCACGCCTAGGATTTGTCTTCCCCGAATATGATCTCCCTTCCCTGTGTTCCCACTACTTGGGATACCCTATGATGTGGTAACAGTCCCGTTTCAAATGCCCCTTTATGCCGCAATAGTCACACTTCTTGTTTGTTCTTCTCCAGGATGATGGGTCAGTTAGAGTTATGGCCGAATCTGACCAGTGCGAGTTTTCTGGATCTTCGTGACACGTCCCCTGTCCCTTTCCGATTAATCCAGCCCCAATACCCAGTGATGATATGTGACCAGATGCAGCTGCTGTTGAACCCAAGATGTTCTTCCTGGCGGCTTCCCGGTGCACCGTCGCATATGCAGCGTCGACTGAGGGTAGAGGCGTTGACCGAAGTAAGTCCCAGGTTATGCTGTCAAATTTGTTTGTGAGACCTGCCAGGAATTTGAACAATCTGTTGGTTTCTTGTAACTGATTGTAGGTGTTGATATCCGTGGGTGATTCCATCGGATTAGGCTGCCGTCGGTCAATTTCTATCCAAAGGCTTTTGCACACACCGTAATATTCTTCCAATGTAAGTTGCTCTTGCTGAATTCTATCGGCTTTGGTCATAAGATCAAAACTTTGTAGGCTATCCTCCCCTGATTGATATGTGATTGCCAGTCCCTGCTATAAATCTCTAGCAGTTGGGTAGTGAATAAATTGGTGTACCAACGACGCATCAATTGCCCCTGTGATCCACGAAAATACTTGCAGGTCCCTTTGTCTCCAAGCCTGATACGCAGCATCTGTTTGTACAGGGGGTGCAGGCTGTCCAGTAATATGACCAAGGCGCCCGCGCCCTCCAATCGCAATCTCCAGCATTCGTGCCCATAACACATAGTTATGAGTGTTTAATTTTATGTCTATTGTAACCGGATGGCTATTATGGTTGGTATTTGGCTGTGACTGTGGTGTATTGTGTGTTTGCAGTAATTTAGCAATCTATTGAGACAGGATCGTGGCTGTCTCAAACAGTGCTGGTGATGACGATGATTCGTCATCGGCCATTGACCGGAATTTTCAAGAAACAGTAAACTAGGCAGATGATGACACAGAAGCACGAATCTCAGGATCGTAATTTGGCTCTGATACCATATTATTTCAGAGAATCGATGATTTCATTGATTGTGTATATATTTTTACAATATTAAGGCAGTAAATATATAGACGTTGTATACACAATGTATCCCTGTAAATTAGGGGATAATAATAACGGAGAGAATCCCTAATTTACAGGGATATAATTCTATCTATATCTCTAACATTTGGTTCTTCATTGAAGAATCTTATTTTGCTCTCTCTCTCTCTCTCTCCCCCTGATTTCTTTTTTTTTTTTTTTTACTTTTTGCAGCTATTCATCAAACATCAGTAGCCATGAAAAAGATCTTACTCTGTCTCCAAGTTTTTAAAAATACCAAACTAGAAATTGTAAAACAAATGAGTGGCTTAAAGGAGTTTAGACTTGATGTAATAAACAAAGCCTGACATGCATCTCATACAACAACATTTACGTAAAAGATACATGCATATTAACCAACGGAAGCATAACCGAAACAAAATACCTCCAGCCATTGCCCACTGATATTTTCTTGCGTCTCTGGGTTTTGAATCTTCTATCCTCTCCCGTTAGCATGACTGATGGTGCTTAGTGAAGATAGGGACGCAAAACAATGTTTATAAACCGTTTTCATACCTTTGTCCATCACAGAGGAAGAAGCTCAGGAGTATGGGCAATAGAGTGTGCATGATTAAGAGGGTACTACATTAAATGGACCATAACATTAACAGTAGGAAGGTCAGGTGATTTTTCCAAAATCTTACATTCTCCTACTTGATCCATTTAGCCCAACACAAACCTAACAAGAAATTAAATATATGAATTATGGCAATAGGTCCTCTTATAATGAGTATTATCTTCCATATTATATATATATATATATAATTTCTCATTGCTGGCCCTTAAACTTAATGAATAAACCATATGTTTATTCTAGGTCTATATTAAATGACATTTCCCAAAACCAATCAAAATATGTATGCACAAAATATATAAGAAAATATCATACTAAATAAGAGTTTCATTGAAGCACCAAATATACAACAAAAATCACATTATGGAACCAAGTCTCATTTGCATTACGTGATCCTTAAACTGCTTAGGTGGTATGCCTTTAGTTAAAGGATCCGCAATCATCAAATCAATTCTAATATGCTCTATGACAACTTTCCTTTCCTTAACACATTCTCTTATGGCTAAATACTTAATGTCGATGTGCTTATTTCGACTTTCACTCTTGTTATTTTTAGCTGTAAAGACCGCAGTAGAGTTGTCGCAATACAACATTAATGGCTTAGAAATTGAATCAACAACTCTAAGCCCTGATATGAAACTCTTTAACTATACACCATACGAGGTGGCCTCAAAACATGATACAAACTCAATCTCAATAGTGAAAGTAGCAATCACGGTCTGCTTGGCACTTCTCCAAGATACAGCTCCACCAGCTAGCAGGAAAATATAACTAGATGTTGATTTCCTTGAATCAATGCAGCCAGCAAAATTTGAATCGGAGTATCCAATTACTTCCAAGTTCTCAGTTCGCCTGCACATAAGCATGCAGTCCTTTGTGCCCTGAAGATATCTCATAACCTTCTTCGCAGCTTTCCAGTGGTCAATACTTGGATTACTCTGATATCTTCCTAACACTCCAATAGTATATGCAATGTTAGGTCAGATGCATACATAAGGCTTCCAACAGTTGAAGTATATGGAATGTTCTTCATGTGTTCCCAATCAAAGTCATTCTTTAGGCATTGATTCAAATTGAATCTATAACCCTTCACTATAGGTGCTACACTTGGTGCAAAATCTTTCATTCGAAATCCCTATAAAACTGTTACTCTAGTTCACCATTGAGAAACGCCATTTTCACATCCATTTGATGTAACTCAAGATCAAAATGAGCTACCAATGCCATGATTACACGAAGAGAATCTTTCTTAGATACAGGAGAAAATGTCTCCGTGTAGTCGATTCCTTCATTCTGAGTGAACCATTTGGCAAGAATTCTTGCTTTATGTCTCTTAATGTTGCCTCGTTAGTCTTTCTTTGTCTTAAATACCTATCTACATCCAATGGTTTTCACATCATTTGGCAACTCAACGAGATCTTAAACTTGATTAGATGCCATAGAATCCATCTCATCCTTTATAACATTGTACCACAAGTTCGATTCCTTAGAACTCATAGCCTGTGAAAACATTTCAGGATCATTTTTGACTCCATTGTTGTAATTTGACTCTTGTAGATACACTATGTAATCACTAGGTATTGTTGACCTTCTAAACATAGTAGATCTCCTCAATGTTGTATCATTATCCTCACAAGAAACTTGTTGCTCAATCTGTTGTTCAACTGGTTGCTCAACAATTTTTGATTGTTCCTTATTTACAACTTGATCTACTGGATTGGTATTAATAGCTTGCAGAACTTCATTAATTGGCTGTCCAACACCCGTTTCAACTTGAGGGGTGTGAATGATAATCAATCTATCACTTGAATCAGAGGGTTGAGCTTCATAATGGCCCTTTTATGCCTTGAAAATGACCACTCCCCTTGATCAAGTCATTCTCAAGAAACTTTGCATTTCTTGATTCCACAATTCTAGTGTTGTGAGATGGATAATAGAATCTATATCCCTTAGACCTTTCAGTATATCTAATGAAATACCCACTAATGGTCCTTAGGTCTAGCTTCTTCTCTTATGAGTTGTAAATTCTCACTTCAGATGGGTATTTACAAACGCGTATATGCCTCAGACTCGGTTTTCAACCCTTAAATAACTCAAAAGGTGTCTTTGAGATAAATTTGGTTAGAACCCGATTTAATATATATGCAGCCATCTTTAGAGTTTCAGTCCACAGGAATTGAAGTAGTTTTGTGTTACTCCTCATACTTCTTACCATGTCCATTAAAGTTCGGTTTCTTCTTTCTGCTACACCATTTTGATCCGGAGTACGAGCCATGATGTACTGGGAAACAATCCCATATTCTTGAAGAAACTTCGCAAAAGGACCAGGTGCTTGCCCACTTTTACTGTATCTACTATAGTACTCTCCACCTCTATCTGATCTTATGATTTAATCAGTTTTTCATATTGATTCTTCACTTCAGCCTTAAACATTTTAAAGGCATCCAAACCTTCGTCCTTAGAACAAAATAAGTATATATACATATATCGCGAATAGTCATCTGTGAAGGTGATAAAGTATTTTAGACTAATTGCGTCCATATCTGGACAACAAATATCTGTATGTATGATTTCTAACAGGTTTGTACTCCTCTTGGCACCCCTTTTAGACATATTAGTTTACTTACCCTTAATGCAATATACGCAAGTCTCAAAGTTAGCAAAATCCAAAGTACTAAATACCCCTTCATTTACTAACCTCTTAATTCTCTCAAGGGAGATGTGTCTTAATCTACGGTGCCATAATATAGAGGATTCTTCATTCACAACACATCGTTTCAATCCAGCAGTGATATGCATCAAATTATAAGCATCATCATTTTGTAAATGAATGGAATAAAGGTCATCAAAGAATGTACCATAACTATTAACTTTATATCCATTACATAAACTAAAACCAAAATCTGAAAAGTTAAAGGAAAAACCAAAAGGTACAAGTCTTGATACAGAAATCAAATTTATAGAGAAATTTGAAACATAAAAGGTCTTTTCTAAGCACAAAATAAAGTCACTGTTCAAAACCAAACTGCAACTGTCAATGGCTTCCACACGTGAACTCATCTTGCTTCCTGAATAGATGAATTGTTCACTTCCCACCAGCTTCCTTAGGTTTTGCATACCTTGCAAGGTAATTGAAACATGGATTATAGAACCAGAACCAATCACCATGTGTTATGATCAACATTAACCATTTTAGATTCATAACAAATAAATAAAATTTGAGTACCTTTCTTCTTGAACCAGTCCTTAAATTTAGTACAGTCTTTCTTCATGTGTGCCCTCTTCTTATAAAAGAAACACTTTGATGGCTTCTTTATACCAGATTGAGGAGTAATTTTGCCTTTTCCCTTATTGTTGACATCATCCTGCCTCTTCTTTCCTGAAACTGTCAAATTGACCTTCTCACCCTCTTTCATCAACAACCTCTCCTCTTCTTCCACACACATGGTCAACAGTTCATTGATCGACCACTTGTTCTTATGTGTGTTATAAGAGATCTTGAAAGAACCGTATTGTTAGGGCAGAGTGCATATAATGTAATGCACTAGGAAAGATTCCGATATAGTAACCTCCAACACTTTCAGCTGAGCCGCTATATCCCTCATATGCATGATATGATCACGTACGCCGTTTATCCCAGTGAGCCTCAAGGATGACAACTACATAATCAAAGTGCTGGCAAGGGCCTTATCAAATGTTACGAATTACATATTAATGGTCTTCAATAGATCTCTGACATTACTATGTTGTTCGACAGAACTACGAATGCCAGCAGATATCTAAGTCTTTATGAACATCATGGAGAGACAATTAGATCTCTCGTTTTTCATAAAGAGTAACAGCTTTTGGAGTGCTGTTCTTAGTCATACTCGATGGCTCGTCCTTCCTAAAAGTATAGTCTATATCCATCAAACCTAAATGAAGTAGAATCCTCTCCTTCCAGACCTTATAGTTATCACCTCTCAATTCAGAAATATCACACTTAATCTCAGAAATATTCACAGTACAAGTAACTGCAAATTAAGAAATAAAAATTATGCTCATTATATATAATTCAAGATTTCATGGTTTACCAATGTAAATCATGCATTTAAAAGATTAATCTAGTGACATAAGACTTGCCTGTGGGCTAAAGTTCTACTCAATTAGATTCATCCAAAACTTTATGATAAAACTATTGAATTATGTTCCTTTTTTTAATTCCTATGGGTAGATTAAGAAATATAATTTGATATTTCGTCCTAATTAATCATACAAATATAACAAAATTCTTGTGGTAGATTTTATCATATCACGTATGATTAATTACAATTAATGTATTAACGTGATCATAAAACTAAATATATAATTGTAATCAATTTGAGATGTCGTGGCTACTCCAAATCAATTAAAATCATATTAATCACTCACATCATCTTATGCTTAAATAAAGCCTAAACGTTTGCATCAATTAATAAATAATGCAAATAAATCAAATAATAATGCACAAATTATTTAATCTAATTTTGCATGTATAATGATCATGAATTTATACACACAAAATTTTCAATTAATCACATGTAATTTGTGCAAATAATTAAACAATTACTACTAGTATGTTAAAATTTAAATTCCAACATAAAACATACATAATTAAAATTTAATATTTTCATAAAATATTAATATCAAAATGATTTTTATAATTAAAAATCACAACATAAGGGTTAGATCTTGATTAACTCAATTAATCATTAATATTAACAAAATTAATATTAATAAATATTTTTTAAAATCGCATAAGTCATCTTCAACCTCCAGCCAGGTCGAGTGTGACCTGGCTGGAACTCAATGGTGCTCCGACGATTTTGACGTGCAAAAGACTCTAGAAATTGAATGAAGACTAGCGACGGGATGACAACGACTAGACAACGCACACGAGACGTCGAAAAATCGACATGCAATGCTCCATGAATGGCAATGTCGAAGCCATCGTCGTCGTCCCTCCTCCCTACACAGTTTTTTCACCTTCGAGCGCTGCATGGAGCATAAAAAACATGACTCTAACGTTCATCATGTACAAAAATCGTCGAAATATTCAACAATCTCAAGTCATGTTTTCGGTAGAAACTCAACAAGAGCAAAACAGAGATATGATTTTCAACGGTTTATAAAGCAAGAGAGAGGCATCACTAAAGCTCTAATACCAAATGTAATAAACATAGCATGGCACGCATCTCATCCAACAACATTTACATTAAAGATATATGGATATTAACCATCAGAAGCATAACCGAAACAAAATAACTCCAACCATTGCCCACCGATATCTTCTTGCATCTCTGGGTTTTGAATCTTCTATCCTCTCCCTTTAGCATGATTGATGGTGTATTGCTTTGCTTAGTGAAGATAGGGACCCAAAACAACGTTTATAAACCATTTCTATACCTTTGTCCGTTATAGAGGAAGAAGCTCGGGAGTATGGGCGATAACATGTGCACGATTAAGAGGGTAATGCATTAAATGGAGCATGAACAGTAGGAAGATTAGGTAATTTTTCAAAAATCTTACACTTGAGCTTTACAATGACTACCACGTCCTCGAAATTGATACATAGTTCACGTGAAGTTGCTATTCATGTTCTGTTCTATATGTAACTCATCTTTGCAATGGAGACTCTTGGACATAAGAGTTCACGTGTCAATGTATGTCAAAATTATGCCCATGACCCAATTGTTATGTAATAGATTAAACACCTTAGTTTTGTAATTATTAACTTTGTTTAATAACATGACAAATGATTATATTATCATATTATGTTTATTGTATTTTATTCTAATATGATAAGTCCTTAATTAAATTTATACACTTGCCATTATAGCAAAGATTATGATAATGAGAATCAAGTCTTTAAGGTTTAATCTAAAAGTGTTCTTGATCATAGGATCATCAAATAAGGACTTTAATAATTCAGTTAGATCAATATATATGTAATAGTATCTATTGGATGGATATTAGTAGATCTCATTTACTAAGTTATATATATAGTGATGCATATAGAGATATAATCATTGAATTGACCAAACTAAAAATTTTCAATGGTTAATATTACCTATAAACTGTCAAGTGGAATATTCTCATAAGAATTTAAATGTATATTTTTCCTTTAACTTGAGATCATCATAGTAATCAATAGGTCACTCATTATGTTTTGATGTCGGATACCTAATATGTAAAAATGATAATTGAATGGTCATTGGATATAATTAACTATCTATCTTATTAATGGTGAGTCAAGATGGGATCTATCGAATCTAGCTAATGAGTTTGAGCTCTATGTTGTCATTGACCTTAATGGTTATTTTAAGACCTTGGTCAGGGCAATTGAATGAGTGAGAAAAAAAGGGTTTTCTTGAGTCATTCACCAATCATTAATGATTGACATTTAACATAGTTGGTTATCTAATAGGGTTTGATAGTTAAACCATACTTTAACGGTCTGTTTGGTTAGCGTCTTTAACATGCAGGGACAGGACAGGACAGGGCAGGACAAGAATTGAAGACAGTGAGATGTTTGGTTGCGGTGGATAGGACAGAGAAAATTGTCTTCGTCCTGCGGACAGAAATGTGTTTGGTTGCCATCTTCAAAACAGAAAATAGTGTTAATGACAGAAATGCCCCTGTAGTGTAATAAGACTTGTAGATGTTAATAAATGTAATTTTTAGTATTATTTTGATAATTAATATTGTTAATAATATTATTATAATTATAATATTATTAATATTATTATGATAATATTAATTATAATTATAATATTATTATTATGATATTAAATTTTATACTATTAATTATTTTTTTAATATTATGAATATTATTTTGATTATTGCTATTATTATAATTATTATAATAACGTATTAATATTATTAATATTAC
>JANIJH010030028.1:0-11173 GCA_024520975.1 Erythroxylum areolatum | reverse complement strand
TATAGAGCTCCGATTGAGGTGATTCTTGCTTCAAAACAAAATAGAGGCTTAGAGCTATGATTTCTATACAATAGTCAAGATGTGATTTTGACGTTTGATTTGTGTGCGCTCACGACTATTGTGGAATGTCAGCAAATGACCTATAGGGTTTTAAGCACAAGGTTTAAGACTTCCAAAGTTGGGCTCCGCAAATGGGGCCCAGAGCTCGCGGTCATTTCGCCCACGTACGATGCCGTTTCTCCTCCTTTGAGCGACATCGTTTGCATTTCTTCTCCTCTGCGCGCGTCCGTTTCTCCCCGTGTGACACCGTTTTGATTCCTTCTGATTTTGCTACTTTCCTTTCTCATCCGACCTTGTCCAATCTTTTGCTTATATCTTTTCCGTCGGACATCCGATTGAATTAGTTTTTAAAGCGTTGGATTCCTAAGACATCCATCTACCTGTCCAGTGATAATTATGAATTTTAGAGATTTAATTGAGGAAGATTGTTTGAATCAAAGTGAGTAGGAATTTTTCTGTACATGGTACAGTCTTTTGGGAAATTCAGGAACTGTGGAGATCCGATTGACTTCATTCTTAAGGCAAAATAAAATTGAGACATGGTGCTACAAGTCATATGAAGGAATAGAATTTTAATTTAGCCCCTAAGACTTTCAATTTCTAAATTGAAATTCGGATTAGTGTTCAGTCTTGGATTAGGAACATCTAAAAGTATTTTGGCCATAACTTTTGTTCTAGTTATACAAATGAGGTGATTATTGATTTGGATTAAACTAGAGAAATAGGGCTACAATTGTTATGAAGAAATCGAGTTTCATTTTAGCCTTTAAGAATGTCAATTTTTGGATGGAAATAAAGTGCTAGGAAATTGTTTTAGCATATGAACAACCCAAAATGTTTGGAGCATAACTTTTGATGTAGTCCACCAAATTAAATAATTTTGGTGGCGTTACGAAATTAAGACAATAAGGAACATTTCTCTATAAGGAATTTTAGGAAATTCCTTCATTTTGATAGTGAGAAAATGTCCTAAAATAATCATGAAGTAAAATAAAGTTCAGGGGGCAATTTTGGAAGATCACTTAAAGAGTTAAGTTTATAGGTTTGCATAGAGGGGCATATGGGTCATTTTACATTCTTTTAAAGACAAGTTAAAGGGGTTGTCGTTTTTAAAGGGAGTGAGGCACGATTTTGGCTAAAACAAAAGAAGGAAAGAAAGAAAATGAAAGAAGAGAGAAGGTGGAATCGGGGGAGATGGAGGAAAGAAGAGAAAAGTGATTAGGGTTTCGATTGTGGGGGATTCCAAGAGGGTTTTTGAGTTGATTCAAGGGAGAAAAGAAGAAAGAAGATGAAAGCTCCCTATGGAACCAAGAAATGTCGATTTTGGGTAAAGGAATAAGGTAAGAGATGAATTTTATCTTTGAGTTTTTCATAAATTTTTGGGTTAGATAGCTAAAGATTGATATTTGTTTGTGATTTCCAAGCTCCATTTTGATGATTATGCCTTAGGTTATGTTTAATTTTGGATGATTATTAATTAGGGGTTATTATATTTTAATTAGGGAAAATTAAGGAAAGGAATGGAGAAATTGAAGTTTTAATCAAGCTCCAAGCAAGGATATGAGGTGGGTAGTGTATTTATATTTTGAATTATTAAATTTGTGTTTTTGAAAAATCAAGAAAGTATGAAAGTTTTATTTGTTTTCGAATGTTTAGAAAAATCATTTCAAGTTTTAAATGTTTTGGTCAAATTAAGGAAATTTCTGAAATTCCGTATTTATGATTGAATTATTAAATTATGAAAATTTTGGCATTCCTTATGTGTAATTGATTGTGCATTTTGGAATATAAATTTGTGTGATATATGTGGCATTTGAATGGCATTGTGTTTATGTGATTTTTGAAAAAAAAATTGTTGTGTGAATTTTGGTTAGAATAATAAATGAAAATTTTGTTTGAATATCGTTTAATATGAAAAGCAAGTTTCGAAATATGCCTTCGGGCAGTTCGAATTTCAAGCATGATATGTGTTATGTGGGTTTGGTTAGGTCCCATAAGTTAGAGTTAGTGCACTGTCTCGTTCTTTTTAAAGACTTCTCCCGCCTGCCCACTAGTGGCACTGAAGCTCCGATTTCGGACTTTCATAAGTCACGGCTACACTGGACCGCTATGCGACAAAATGTAGTACGTTCCGTTCACGGCTGCATAGGACTGCTATGCAGGAATGTGCAGTACGTTCCGTTTTGGACCGACCCAAACCGTTTTGATATGTTATGTGTTTTGATTTGTGATTATATGTGACGCATAGCATAAAATTTGAAAGAAAGTGAGACTTACATGATTTGAAAGGTTTTATGAAGTTTTGAGAAGTTGGGATTTGTGAAGAATTAGTTTTGAAAAATTTTCATCTGTAAAATTAAAAAAAAAAAGGAGGCAAGAATTTTGAAAGGATGATTTTTACTTATCATTCGATTTACAAATATATTATCCACGAGCTGTCAAGCTCACCCCCCTTTCATCCCCATCTCCAGGTATGCGAGCAGGAGATCGGATGAAAGAATGTCAAGATATTTTTGTTCGTTTTTGCATAGCGAGTATTTTGTGTAAAGTTTGATTTTTGGTATTGTTAGTTGGATATGGCTTGAATTGCCATTAACGTATTCCAAGCATTTTATTTCGGGATATATGAGAAGTACAAAATTGTGTATAATTGAGTATGATGTTTATGAATGATGAAATTATGTATTGAATTGAGATATAAGTGTGTGTATGACTATGGGATGATGGATTATGAATTGTGTATGAGTTTTGATTTAAGATATGAATTGTGATTGGATATGAACGTGTATAATTGGGAATTTGCATATTGAATTAAGATAGGATTGTGACTTGGTTACGAATGATTCTGGATTGAGAATTATTAAAGTGCTAGGTATAGATATGTTTTTTGGATTGAGTTTGGATTCCGAATGGGAAGTCCGAGGAGTTGTCTGGTTTGATTGAGCTGATTTATAGAAGTGAGTTTTAAGCTATTTGCAGGCTTTGGGTTTAATGAAATGCTGCCGTTATGCTGCCAAATTTTTGATAAAATTGGTTGTATGGCAAAGATAGTTTAAGAATAAGTTTTATTAAGGATGAAATTGAGATATTGCATGATTAAGAAGAATCGAATAAATTGAGTGTTTGTTTATGGATAAATTTCCAAAAAGAAGGAAATTGTTTTGGTTTGTATGAAAGATGAATAAAATGAATAAGAAAGAAAGAAAAGAAAAAAATTTAGATCGGTTTCGGATTGGCTAGTCTTTAGAGTTTCCAACGCGATAAGTTTTCTATGTTCACGCTTCGAATGTCGGATCCATTTTGATTTGTTTCCGCTTATGAATTGTTTCAACCGTTTTGTTCGATACCGATACCATTCGATTTTCGTTTCGATGCGCTTTCGATTCCGTTTTCGTATTCGATTTGCTTTGGATTACTTTCGCTTGATTATTCGATTTTTCTTCGTTTGCTTCCGATTTGTTTTTGATTTCCATTAAGAATCCGATTTCAATTCGCATCCGTTGTCTTCGCTTTCGGATATGTATTCGCTTTTGATCCTAATAAGTCTCTGTTTCGTTTTCGATACCTTTGCTTTTGCATTCATCCGCTTTGTTTCCGTCTTTTTGATATTCGTTTTTGCGTTCCGTTTTTCGGTTGGGGTCCGGTCTCGAGATCGAGTCCCAACAAAACTAGTCTAAACTAAATCCTATACCATTTTAGATATGTAGTTTCAGTATCAAACTTTCACATCTAATTCTATTTGGGATCCTTTCATTGGAGAACACTTGCTTTTCATTACTCGCAAATAGAACTCACTTGCACTTTAGTTGCCTAAACTAGGCCTATCCCATCTATAAGAAATATGGCATGATATTGTAACCCAGATTTTCTATAAGCCCATATTAAACTTGGTTTAGGGTTTTCTTAGTTTAATAGTATATTAAATCTTAATCGTTAATTTAGTACTTGATGGACATACAAGATTTAATATCAACAAATAAGTGTATATAAACTAGTCCTCTCTCTACCCTAATTAAGTACAAACAAAAACTAATACATAATGTAGGTATTTGTGTATTGAGTTATCCATCAAGCTGTAGTACAGAAAGAGAGTTAAGAGAGAGAAACTAGTTCATAATCAGTAAAAGCTTTCTCTCTACATCATGACAAATTCTTCTCAAAGTAAGTGATTTATTCTCTTCATCTATATAGTTATTATTATATTCAAGGTATGAATGGGCATGAATGATTTACGTATGATTCATTCTTCATGTATGATTTATGTCTTTGATATTTGATTATTAAGAACCAAAAAACTTATATGTGGTATCAGAGCCTTTATTTTGAATAGATAATAATCCTTGGATTATTGATTGATGATTGTTTCAGTTATGATTTTTATAAAAAAAATTATGATGTTAGGGTTTTGTTAAAAGAATATTTTTTCCTTTTAAAAAAAGTGATGTGGTCGTAAATAGATTTGAGCGTTCGTTTATACGTCTCTTTACTTCTCTCTCCAGATGTTGCTTGTTTTTTATGCTGGGTTTGCTTGTAACTGTCCTTGCGTTTCTTTATTTCTCTAATTTTGGGATTTGGTTTAAAGAAGCAAATAGATTTTCTCAATTCCACTTGCCCACATCGCTTTATTTTTTTATTTATGTCTGTTTGTTTGTTGTTGCACGAACCATTTGATTACCTTGGATTTAGCACAAGATTGCAGGGTCAAAGAACCATTTGGCTTGCAGATTACTGTGAATATTGGGGATTTTGTTCACCTGTTAAATGCTTTGTACGACATTTTTTCAATGCTTTGTGTGTGTTTCAATGGGCGGCTCTTATGCCAATATCCACACCGTGAATATTGTGTTTTCAATCAAAAAATTATAGCCTTGATCCATGAAGTTTTGATGATAGAATGAATTGTTATTAAGTTTTGTTTTCTTAAGTTTTGGTCATATTAATGATATTTTTGACCTATAATCAAAATTTTAATTTTAATTTTAATTTCATCTTATGCATATCTTATGGATATATTATTATTATTTTATAGATATGGCAATATGCTTAAAATTAATTTATTCGTCACCAAAGCGGCCAAATTAGTTTTGATTGTGTGGTTATATAATTTATAAGTTTTATGAAATGCTATTATGAAAATTTTATTAGTTGCTAGAAATTAAGAACTTTACCCAAAGGTAGATCAATGTTTTATGACTAATAAATATAAAGGAGAAAATTAATATATTCTTGTCATATTGGACCCCGCTTCTAGAGCCCAACATTTGAAGTCATGAGAACATGAGCCTAGTACCTTTTGGGGTTATTTCAAAGAACCCTCATTAGCCATCACCCCACAAGAGTGATGTGCTCACACTAGTCAATCACCAAAACCGCAATTTGACTTCTTCAAAAAAATTGTAGCTTTAAGTCTCTAGTTTAATTTGAAGCAAGAACCATCTCAATCAGAGTTCTATAAATGGAGTTATGCTTAAAAAGCCAAAGTATGTTCATGTCCCAATCAAGCTCTCTCAACCAACCCCTCATTATCTTTCCATCAATCTTTGTCAGATCAAAACCAAAAGCTACCAAAAGTTATGGCCAAATGATTCAAACATATTTATATCCTCAACCATATTGTGCCTATCTTAGGAGAATCGGCATAACTTTCTTTGGAAACCTCAAATATAAGTCATTCTTAGATGGTTTGAAAAAAGACTTTTAGATCTATAACTTTCATGAAGACCGCAAAGCGAGTTTCTGCCTCTAAAATGGGAAAAATGCAAATTTCCTATAGCTGTCTTGTGTCATGTCTACCTAACGGACATAGACGGGCTTGGGAGTGCTTTCCAAACCCGAGAATGTCCATTTAATGGACCTAACGTTGTTTAATAAACATGACTTGGGCTGGGGGCACTTTTACACTTGAGAAGGTCTGTTTAACGGACCTGAAGTCCGTCTAACGGACATTGGTGATCCAAAACCCCTTTCAAAGGTTCCTACATCTATTCTAACATCATATTCACTCATAATCTTCCCAAATTCACTTCTTCTAATGCAATAACACTTCTTAAACATTCAATTACCAATTTGAGTGCATTAAACTCCCAAACCTCATCTTAAATGACTCATAACATACACAAACTCTCATTATTCACCATAGCTGTTATGTACATACCTCCTATGTAGCATCATTACTTATAATGCTCATATCTCTCAACTCCGATATCCAAAATTTACATGATTTATAGCCTTAGAAAGCTAAGAGAATAAGCTACAACTTTCTAGAAGACAACTTTGTCTAGTTCTACCTAGATTAATACAATTTCCCCCCTGAATTTAGTATACATTCCTACCTCTATAGAAAGCTTGAAATCGCAATATAAAGACTTTGGAAATCATGAGCAAAACATAATATGTATATATATCATTAACATCAAAGATAAGAGTTTTACAACGCTTTAGTGGGCATTTCAAGCTACCTTACATCATAAACCAAAAATACAAAGTTTACATAAACTAGAATCGCTCAAAATGCAACTAAAGCCTTGTTTTACAAAATCTATCTTCAAAAACAAAATATGCAAACTGGAGTGATGCCTTGACTTTCAACCTACTCGATTTCTTGCTGATCACCTAAATAGAGGAGAGAGAATAGGGGTGAGCTTAAAGCTTGTGGGTAACATTTTTATAATCGTTAACAAGCAAAAACCATTTAAAACCCTCATGATCATAGCAAATTCTCATGAAAATCCATAAAACATATATTTCTCAATTTCTCAACTTTTCAAACCAATTCACAACTCACATATGTCAAGCATTCATCAAACTTGTCAACACATGTAAACACATAAGCACATCATAATGGTTCGGGTAGATCCATAAACATAACGAACTACACAATTCCACATAATGGTCCAATATAGTCGCAAACTTGAGAGAGTCCATGAAGGAGCTTCGTGCCACTAGCGGGCAGGTGGGAGAAGCCTTTAACTTGGTCAATGTGCACGTGACATTCTTGAATGGACCATACCAAACCCATATAACATGTAATTCATGAACTGAAAACATTTTGCCCATATAGCACATTTTTGAAAACTTGATTTCATACACTTGCTATTCTTTCAAAAATCATTTCCATCATCATTTCACAATTTTGTAACCAAAATGCTATAACAAGCATAATAGCCCTTTTTCAAATCATTCAAAAGCAACAAATACCATAATTATGAAGCAATTAGCAATCATTCCCATATCAGCTCAAAATTCATTCAAAATATTTGCATACAAAAACATGTGGCACATTCTTAAACATTTAAAGAAAAATAAATGCATCTTTATAAGGTAGTTGGAAAATCATTTAATTCCATTTATTTGAAAGAAACTTTAATGGCTTATTAACTCAATTATAAAAATGTCACCCACCTTAATTTCCTCGATTGAAAACTTACTCAAGGATGTCTCTTCTCTTGCTCCTCTTACCTCTTTTGCCTCCCTTCAACATTGACAAAATCCCATTCAAAAAAAATTCCAATTGGAAATCCCAAAGAAACCTATGCATGAAATTGATCCTAGAGTATTTATACCCATACATTTCCTAAGCTCTTTGAACCAATTCCCTTCCAAAAAATTAAATATTAAAACACCAGCTTACCTTGAATCTTCACCAAACAATGAGTTTCTTAGCTCTAATGGAAGATCTAATCTTCCTCTTCCTTTTTCCCTTCTTGCACAACCCCAAAATCCCTTATGAAGGCTAAGCAAAATTGAAACCTAGTTGACCTCCCTTCTTTTCTCTTCTTTTTCTCTTTTTTGTGCTTCTCTGTCCTCCCTTTTCTCATTCTCGTTTTTGGCTTCTTCAAACACAAGACAACAATTTTTCTCCCTTTTTATACCCTTGATTACACAATGTCCATTTTGCCCCTCCTTTATTGCTTTATGGTTTTTAAGCTTAAGTGATCTTCCCAAGATACCCCTTATACAAACTTACCACCCTAACACTTTAATTCAATTAACTTATTTCATATAATCTCATTCACATTAACATAATAATTAATTACAATATAAATTAATCTATCAAGACCTCAAAATTAATTTAAATCATGCTTGTTCATCAAGAAAAATTCTGCGGCTAACATTTCTCCCCCTCTTAAAAGAATTTTGTCCTTGAAATTCTTACCTAAATTGTTAAAGAGGTGTGGATATTTCTCCTTCATGGCTTACAAAGGTTCCCACGTAGCCTCTTCCACAGAATGGTTTCTTCACAGGACTTTGACCAGTTGAACTGTCTTATTTCGGAGGACCTTTTCTTGGTGTCCAAAATCTCCACTAGAATCACCTCATAACTCAGATCATCTCTTAACTGAACCTCAGTGGCTTGAATGATGTGGGAGGGATCCGATCTATACCACCTCAGTATGGACACATGAAAGATGTCATGTATTTGTGACAATTCTGGTGGCAGCGCTAATCTATAGGCTAGCGATCTAATCCTCTCAACAATCTCATAGGGAACCACATATCTTGGACTCAACTTGCCTTTCTTACCAAAACTCATGACTCTTTTCTAAGGAGACGTCTTAAGAAAGACCTTCTCATTGACTTCATAGTCCATCTCCTTTCAGTGTGCATCAGCATAACTTTTCATTCTATCCTGTGTTGCCTTAAGCCGTTGCTTAACCAAATTAACCTTATCGACTGTCATCTGAAGCAACTCTTCCCCTATCAGTTTCCTTTTTCCTTCTTCATCCCAGCATATCAAAGTTCTACATCTCTTTCCATACAATGCTTCAAATGGAGCCATCTGAATGCTCGAATGATACGAATTATTATAAGTAAATTTGATCAATGGCAAGTGTTCATCCCAAGCGCCCCTGAAATTCATCACACATGCCCTAAGCATTCCTCCAAAGATCCTAATGGTCCTCTCAGATTGACCATTTGTCTGAGGGTTAAAAGTTGTGCTAAAATTCAACTTAGTTCCCAGAGCCTCTTATAAACTTCCCCGATCTCTGTCAGAAACAATAGAGTTAGGAATTTCATGTAATCTCACTATTTCATCAATATAGTTCTTTGCTAGCACGTGCAAAGAATTAGTTTGTTTAATTGTCAGAAAATGGGTTGACTTTGTAACGATCCATAATAACCCATATGGCATCATGCCTCCTACTAGTCTTGGTAAAACCCATCAAAAAGTCCATAGTTATCCATTGCCACTTCCACTCAGGGATGAACAATGGCCTTAACTTGCTAGAAGGTGCCTGGTGTTCAGCCTTGACTTGCTGACACACTAGACACTTACTCACAATTCAGCTACATCTCTCTTCATGCCTTTCTGCCAGAAAACTCTTTCAGATCTCTATACATCCTGGTGCTACCTGGGTGCATGACATAAGGCGCATTGTGTGTCTCATCCAGTATTTCATCCTTTACTTCCTTGACATTCGGGAATACAAAGTCTATTTCTGACAACCATAAGTCCATCATCCCTCACTACCACTTCAGATTTCTTGCTGTTTTGAATTTCTTCTCAGAGCTTACTCAATTTTGCATCCTATTCTTGTAACTCCTTAACTTTTCCCCTCAGTATCGATCTCACTCTGAAATTAGCAAGAATACAATTTGGTTCCTCCTGTTTCAAGCTTATCCTAAGCTTAACCATTTCTTCCAATTGCGGCAAATAAACTATTCGAACGTGAGCTATCGAGGATTTCCTACTCAAGGCATCTACTACCACATTTGCCTTTCCTGGATGATATTTAATCAACAGGTCATAATCCTTGAGCAATTCTAACCACCTTCTTTGTCTCAATTCAGTTCTTTTTTACTTAAATAAATACTTAAGACTTTTGTGATCTATAAAAATCTTCATCTGAACCCAATATAGATAATGTCTTCAAATCTTCAGTGCAAAAATTACTACTGCCAATTCTAGATCATGAATCAGGTAATTCAACTCATAAAGCTTTAGTTGCCGTGAAGCATAAGCTATCACCTTGTCTCCTTGCATCAACACATAACCCAATCCCTTTCTCGAAGCATCACTGTATACTATATAACCCTCATCTCCTGTGGGCAAAGTCAGAATTGGAGAACTTGTCAACCTGCGCTTAAGTTACTCAAAGTTTTTCTAACATTCGTCACTCTAAATAAACTTCTGATTCTTCTTTAATAACTTGGTCATCGGAGCTGCTATCATAGAGAATCCTTCCACAAACCTCCTATAATAGCTAGCCAATCTCAGAAAACTCCTCACTTCTGTCAGTATCTTTGGTACATGTCAATTTACTACTGGTTCAATTTTTCTCGGATCAATATGTGCCCCGTCCTTCAAAATCACATATATAAGGAATACCACCTCATGAGGCTAAAACTCACACTTGCTGAATTTGGCATAAAATTTCTTCTCCCTTAGTGTTTGCAACACTATCCTGAGATGTTCCTCATGTTCCTCTTCACTCTTGGAATAGACCAAAATGTCATCTATAAACACTATGACAAATTGATCCAGATACTCATTGAAGACCCTATTCATAAGATCCATGAATGCAGCCGGAGCATTGGTCAATCCAAAAGGCATGACTAGAAACTCATAATGCCCATAATGTGTCTTGAAGACTGTCTTGTTCACATCAGACTCCCTGATTCTGACCTGATGATAGCTTGACCTGAGATCAATTTTAGAAAAGACTCTTGCTCCCTGCAACTGGTCAAATAGATCATCAATCCGGGGCAGAGGATATTTGTTCTTAACAGTCACCTTGTTGAGTCTCCGATAATCAATACACATATGTCATGTTCCATTCTTCTTCTTAACAAACAAAATAGGTGCTTCCTATGGTGATGAACTCGGCCTTATATAACCCTTCTCTAATAGTTCTTCTAACTTTCCCTTAAGCTCCTTTAATTCAGATGGAGCCATTCTATATGGTGGTATGGAAATTAGTGTGGTTTCGGGAATCAAGTCGATGGCAAACTCAATTTCCATCACCAATTAATGTTAGAATAGTGCCCTAAAGGCAATCGCCTTTAGCGCGTTTTGTACAAAGTTATGTACAGATTTTATTTTCAATAATAAAGAAAGGCATATTTCATTAATTTGGTGTTCATTATTTATGAATTAATAGTGATTTATAAG
>JANIJH010030009.1:0-11174 GCA_024520975.1 Erythroxylum areolatum | reverse complement strand
ATTAAAGCTGTAGCAAAGGAGTTGGTAATACTCTTCATCTTGTTTATGTTTATTATTATCCTTATACCATATCATGTGTAGATTAACATGATGATTTGGCTATATTGCTTCTGTTGCAAATAATATTTCTAAAAAGTTTTGGAATCTACCAGTTCTCCAAATATAGCATGCTTTCTTTTTCCGATCCAACAGAGAGCTCATGGACCTATACGATGCATAAGTTAAAATCAAGTATAAGGCCTTCTCCTCCACTTTAACAAGAGCAGTGGAATACTTATTTCAAACATTGTATCCTATGTCAACTACCACATTTTAATATGACCATTAAATTCATCTCACACTTTGTTTGTAATAAGCGCAAACTAACGGACCTTATCTATTTGATATCATTAACTCAAACAAAAGAAGAAAATATGACATTACTTAGAATGCTCAACCCAATTTTCAATTTTGAATATTAGTGTAGCAACCTTCATAAATAGATAAACTCCTAGATAATCCTAATGTAATTTCGTGAAAAATGAATGGCTTTCAAATTTCAAGGAAGTATAAGTCAAAGTACAAAGTACCTCAATTTAGAAGATGTTAAGCAAAATTTGAGAAGCTCAAATGGTAAAAGTAATGAACAAGAAAAAGTGGTGCATCTTTACTATACGATAAAGAGAACAAAGAACTATGAGAAGAACAAGCTAAGGATGAAAGCAAAGGAAAGAGTTAGGAAGAGCTTTTAAGGTTCAACACCTTACTAAGTAGTGTAGTTAACTGCATATTAGATAATGATGTAGTCATACAAATATAATAAAACAAAAAAGGATATATCTTAAAATTTTCTCAACTAGAGATATAAAGAAGATCTAAAAGTTAATTTATTAGGTGAGCCCTCTAACAAATTCAACTACTATTTTGTTTACGTTAAATCCTAACGATAGAATGATTCACCACCCTCAAATTACTAAGCATAAAAAATACCTTTTACATTATGATTCAAATAAATCAAATAAATAGATATCTAAATCCAACACCTTATCAAAGACTTAAATGATAGCCATGATGCCAAACTTTCATAAAGACTTCCAAATACTTAAAATATATACCAATTCCAATAATGACCCAAAGTCCCTGCACTTGCTATGTGCCTTTTAATGGAAAGTCTTAAAACATGACATTGTTATTATTCCTACAGTATTATTTTTTTATGATGATCAATACATTTTGATAAAGCTTCATAATATTTTTGTTTGTTTATATATATTGAGAGTAAGGAGAAGTAAAACAAGTTGACGTAAATGTTTAATTATTCTCCTTCATCTTAAGGTCTTAATTCTTATCTTTAGATTGAGTTTTATTATTGTATCTTTAGCATGTAGTGCACAATAACTTCTAGCAGAAGCTGTTGGAAAATTAAATGGAAAGTAGAAGTTAAATTGCTAATTCAACTTATTACTGGTTTCAGCATTGGCACATTAGTCAGGCATTTTTCCAGACATCAGTAAAACATATCACTAAGCCATCACCTTCGCACAAACATATTTACATATAGAATATTCGTTTAACTATGATGTAGAAAAGGACAAACATCCTCATTCTAAGAGGATGGTAGATCCGTATTAAATGGGTTCACAAACCAGTCATGCACATTATAAAAGTGGTGGTAAAGGGAAGAACAAAACAAAGGTCCTGTTAAGAGTTTACTGTAGGAAAATTCTAGAGTGTACATCATATACACACGGTGTGGAAAACAAAAAATTTATTCTAGGACTTTTCTAAAGTCCAGGATCTATGTGCCTGTACAAGGAAATACCATAATGCTATATGAAATTTTCCAATTCACATGCATGTTCATAACATATATATATAAAGAGAGAGAGAGAGAGGAAATTTTCATCTAGCATTATGGTATTTCCTTGTATAGGCACACACACACACACACACACGCATATATATATATATAGGAATTCATGACATTTACATAAATCAATCATTCATATAATAACCATGTACCTTGTGTGTAGTCTCCTTTGTTCTTTGATTTTCTACTCGTCGGGTTGTCGCAAATTACAACGACCAAAACAAACCGTCTCTAACGGTATCCACGCAAAGATTGGAGAATATAACTGAATCAAATTCTTTGATCTGAAAATGGCTAGAACAAAGACAAGAGTGCTAGTTCTCACCTTTGTTCTATGGAAAGCAACGTGAAGAAGAGTAGATGATGATGAAGGTGATGAGAATGAGAGGATTAATGTGATAAATTTGAAGAAATCCATGATTAATGTGAGAATCATGACGAAGGATTTCTTAAAGCTTTTTTCACGATTCTCATCTTACTGACCTTTTTTGCTTTTTTCTTTTATCATTTAAAGACATTAAAAGCAACTTTAACAAAGTCTCTCCTCCTTTTTGCACATTATATATATATATATCTAGTTACACTAAGGTTGGTCCTACCGGATTCCGGGTGTAAAAAAACACCGAAGACTTGTTTCAGTAATATCGATGTCACGATCTCATTAAGACATATCCCGATTTCATCGGGATCCATTTAGTTTTATTACTCTCCATATAATGGATCTCTATCCAAAAATATTTTACGAATCCTCCGAATCACTCTTATACGTGTGACCCATTAAGTTCTTGGTTATGTTAGCTACTTAGAATAACACTTAATCTAAGCAAGTCATGAGCAGCATATCCAAGATATCCTTGAGTACCTAAAGTCTAAGTATACTTGCACTATTGCTATAATGAGATTATCACTGACATTAGAATAGGACAACTATGTGATGATCTCATGATAGGTCATCTAATGTACTTACTACCTCTAGTAAGCATTCACATCTCAACTCTAAACATCTTATGTTTACAGTTTTTGAGATCTACTGTTTGATCAAATCAAGAAGTTTAACATGTGCTAGTCTATCTGGATCAATGATGTCCAATCTCATTAATCTTATGACTAGGGGAAATTTAGATGTTGACATAATTGCATATGATAGGAATCTCAGTAGTATGATCACATCATGATTTCCTTTATGCTATGTCATATATCATGGACTTCACTAATTTGCTTATAGATCAATATCAATAAATAATAAATACCAAATTAGTGGAATAAGCCTTTCTTTATTATTGAAAATAAAGTTTGTACACAACTTTGTACAAAACATGCTAAAGGTGATTACCTTTAGGGCATTATTATAACAAATATGCCACTTGACTTAAAGTCAATCACCTTGGTGACTAATACCATAGGCGAGTACATGAGAATCAAATCTATTATGTGAAAATGGCTTCGTCAACGAATTAGCAATATTCTGCTCGGTGGGAATTCTCTCTATCTGTACATCACCTCGACCAATGATCTCCCTAATCAAATGATATCTCTGCAGAGTACGTGCTTGGACTGTTGATGAGACCTTAGTTCCTTTGCCTGCGCAATAGCCCCATTGTTGTCACAATATAACTGTATGAGCTTATCACAGCTTGGAACCACACCAAGTTTAGTAATGAACTTTTTGATCCATATTTCTTCCTTTGCTGCGTCTGAAGCGACAATGTACTCTACTCGGTTGTTCAATTGGCAATAGTCTCTTGTTTAGAACTCTTCCAACTTATTGCCCCTCCGTTTAGTGTAAATATATAACCTGATTGGGATTTGGAATCATCCTTGTCAGATTGAAAACTAGCATCTGTATGCCCGCTTACTTTTAGATTTCCATCTCCATAAATCAAGAAAACATCCTTAGTCTTTCGCAAGTACGTGAGGATGTTTTTGATAGCCACCCAGTGACCCTCCCCAGGATCCGATTGGTATCTGCTCGTAACACTTAGAGCATACGATACATCGGGTCTTATACATAGGATAACGTGCATGACAGATCCTATTATAGATGCATACGGGATCCTATTCATGCGTGTCCTCTCATCTTGTGTCTTAGGACACATAGATTTCGAGAGTGTTATCCCAAGAGTCATGGGAAGATACCCTCTCTTGGATTGCTCCATGTTAAACCTCTTTAGCATCTTGTCTGTGTACGTTGATTGTGAAAGATCATGTAACCTTTTCGATCTATCTTTATAGATCTTTATCCCAAAGATATAAGTTGCTTCACCAAGATCTTTCATGGCAAATTGTTTGGATAACCAAATCTTCCCAGATTGTAGCATAAAGACGTCATTTCCTAGTAATAATATGTCATCTACATATAGAACAAGGAATACGATTGCACTCCTACTAGCCTTCTTATACACACAGGGTTCATCCAGATTTTGTGAGAAACCAAACTCTTTGATTATCTCATCAAAGTTGATATTCCAACTCTTGGATGCTTGTTTCAATCCATAGATGGACTTCTGAAGCTTGCATACCTTTTTTCCATCATAGGAGATGAAGCCCTCTGGTTGTGTTATATACACATCCTCAGCTAGATTTCCATTTAAAAAAGTTATCTTCACATCCATTTACCATATCTCATAATCATAATGAGTGACAATGGCTAGGAGCATCCTAATGGATTTAAGCATTGTTACTGGGCTGAAGGTCTCATCATAGTCAATTCCTTATCTTTGACGGAAACCTTTGGCTACAATCCTTGCTTTATAGATAATCACATTACCATCCATGTCGGTTTTCTTTTTGAAAACCCATTTACACCCTATAGGTTTTATTCCTTTGGGTGCCTCAACCAAAGTCCATACTTGGTTTTCATATATGGAATTTATTTCCGCTTTCATAGTGCTAAGCCATTTCTCAGACTCTGAACTCTTCAGAACCTCTTCATAGGTAGTAGGCTCATTATCTTCTATGAGCAATACATCATTCTATTCAATTATGAGAAATCCATTTCTCTCGAGAACAAAGCGTATCCTACGTGACCTATGAACTTCCTGTGTTGAAGAAGGTTGAACTGTTACTTCATTTGTATGAGTCACAGTCTCAGGTTCAGGCAATTGATCTACGTCTGTTCTAGCATCTTGAACTTCTTCAAGTTCAATTTTTCTCCTGTTGTCTTCTTTTAAAAGAAACTCTTTCTCTAAAAAGACAGCATGCTTTGAAACAAACACTTTTTATTCCTCAGCAAGGTAAAATTGATATCCCATTGTTTCTTTAGGATATCCTATGAACAAACACTTATCAAACTTTGCATCAAGTTTATTTGACTGTATCCGCTTCACATAAGCCAGACAACCCACCCCAAACTTTCAAATAAGAAAGATAGGGTTTTTCGTTAGTCCACATCTCATATGGAGTAACATCAACTGTCTTTGATGGAACTTTATTTAACAAGTAAACTGTTGTCTCAAGTGCATACCCTAAAAGAATTTTTGTAAATTTGCAAAGCCCATCATCGATCGTACCATATCCAATAAGGTTTGGTTTTTCCTTTTGACCGTACCATTATAATGTGGTGTGTAAGGTGGAGTCCACTGAGATAAAATCCCATCATCTTTAAGGTAATCTAAAAATTCTTGGTCTAAGTATTCCCTACCTCGATCAGATCATAGTGTCTTAATACTTTTCCCAAGTTGGTTTTCTACTTCATTTATGAATTTTTTGAACATTTCAAATGCATCAAATTTGTATCTCATCAGATACAGATGCCTATATCAAGAATAATCATCAATAAAGGTAATGAAGTAAAGAAAATCACTTATGGCATGGATAGACATTGGACCACATACATCTTAATGTATTAGGTCTAATACTCCAGTCGCTCGTTCACCCTTTCTCTTAAAGGGTAACTTGGTCATCTTGCCTAATAAACAAGATTCACAAATGTCATATGATTCATAATAAAATGAACCTAAACTACCACTCTTGTGGAGCTTAGCTATGTGTCTCTCATTTATATAGCCAAGGTGACAATGCTACAAATAAGCTGATTTTAAATTATCTCATTTATGTCTTTTCGTGTCATTAACATTCATAATTGGATGAGACATATCTAATATGTAAATTCCATTGCATAATATAATAGTACCATAAAGTATTCCATTCAAACTCATAGAACAACCATTGTTATTAAAATTTAAATGGAAACCATCTTTATTTAAAACAAGAAACAAACAATATGTTCTTTGTTAAAACCAGTACAAAATAATAATCATCTAGTTTAATTACAAGCCCACTAAGGAGTGACAACAAATAAGTGGCTACAGCTAATGCAACAACTCTTGCTCCATTGCCCACGTGCAGGTCCAGTTCTCCCTTCATAAGCTATCTACTGTCCTTAAGGCCCTGCATATCATTACATATGTGTGAGCCACAATTAGTATCTAATACCCATATGTTATGATCAGAAATAGTATTAACCTCAATGACAAGCATCCCTAAAGGAGCTGGAGCATATGATGCCTGTTTTTTCTTCAAGGACTCAGATAGACTTTACAGTTTCGCTTTCAGTGGCTAGTCTTGCCATAATGGAAGCAAGTTCCTTTCGGCGCAGTCTCTTTAAATTTCTTTATGCTGCACTTCCTTTTGGTTTCTTACACCTTTTCTTCTTTAAGTTCTTTTTTCTTGAACCAGAAGAAAAAGAGTCTACCACTGGCACTAGCTTGCTATCCTTCTTGATAGCTTGCTCTGTTATCTTGAGCACATTGATCAACTCAAGGATTGCCGTGGAGATTTGGTTCATCCGATAGTTTTACACAAACTGTGAATAACTATCAGACAATCCAACCAGAATTAAGTCAACACTTAATTCATAATCCATAACAAAACCCAAGATGGCCAACCTCTTAATATAACCATTCATCTTCAGTGCTTACTACACTGCAAATGTCCCTGGAGTCATCTTAGTCATGAAGAGTAGTCTCGAGGTCTCGAACCTTTCAAACTGAGCTTGCTCATCAAAAAGTTCTCTAAGATGAAACACTATGGTATTAGCATCCATAGACTCATACTGCTTCTGCAGCTCTAGTGACATAGAGGCTAGCATAATACAGGTAGCCAAGTCACTGTCTTTGAGATGCTTATGATATGCTTTCTGATCCTCATCAAAAGCATCAACAATAGGTGGATTCGGAAGTGGAACATCTAGGACATAGCCTAGCTCCTCAAATCTAAGAACAATTCTCAAATTTCTCGATCAATAAAGAAAATTAGGTCTAATTAATTTATTAGAATCCATAAGTGAGTACAAATTCACACTAGAAGACATCTTCAATCAACCAAAATGTGAAGAGAGAAAGAATGTTAGAATATAAATACATAAATGATCATAAGGACTTGCATGACATGCATATGGCTCCCACTAGTTTCAAAGAATTCATAGCCCTCACTACGAATCCAACAAAAATTTTAACAAAATGTCCTAGTGGGTCAATATTCGACATTACTAAGAATGACCTTGGGTTTACCCAATAAGTCACCTTAGGTCAATCGGTAGGTATTGGTCATATCAATTGCATCATAGATGCAACACTTTAGGTCAATCGGTAGGTATGCACACACATTAGGTTATCAACTCTTGACGCGTGTACATCTGATGTACGCTACCCAATTGTAGCTTTGTCTATGTTAACCTTGAGTTTACTCAACAAATCAACACTTCTAGGGAAAACCAACCCATTAATCCGAAAATCTTATTTTAATGGTTCGAACATATCTGCATAGACTGAGCTTAGGTTTAGCTAACAACCCTAACTCTAAAAGAATTATGGTTCTCCCCATATTAATGGAAGGCATTAGTTTTCATATTATGTGTAAGGGATTTCATACTCTGGTCTCATCTAAGTTGTAGGATTATAGTCACAATGACTATATGAAATGATTTAGGATGTTTCATCTATCACATTGAATCTATATGTCCATAATCATCCATCATCCCACCTAACCAACCCTAGCGTGCATTCTTTAATGCAATCATCTCACAAGGTTTTCCTATATAAGTTGTGACGTGTTATGCATATAAAGATTTGATGCTCGATTCAATTCTTGAACCAAATTGCTTTCTAATGTTGGCATCGGCTAATTTCTCAATTCGTATGTTTTCAATTCCAATTCAAAATACCAATATACCAAGTGTAACACCCTCTACTCTGATGTACCAATTAAACACTTTAATTGTATCATGCTTGCCATATTGTCATACTAGACATGAAATACTTGAAATAGATTAATACAATATTATTCTCTTACATTTCCAAATAATTTGAGAACATCAAACTATCACCCTAAGCATCTCTAGGTTGTCTCCACTTCATCAAGACTACTTCAGCACTTGCCACATAACTTGTGACAGACAAAACAATCAAGACAACTGAATATACCAACGAGACACTAATATGACATATTTGACATCCGAAAATTTTTTGGAAACCCAATTTCAAAAAAATCAGTTTGGAATGCATAAAACATCAAAGTAAAATATTTCTGATCACATAAAAATGATTCAAGGCATTGAAACCAAAAACACACAATCAACACTTCAAGCAAACAAGGTCCAACAATTTCTCAAAATTATCCAGCTCTGTCTTTTCCTTAAAAAATCATTGAAACAATTTCAATAAATGCTAATAAAATTAGAGAGACTATAATATGTTCACTAAATGTTCTATGAATTTTTTCAGAATTTATTTCTAAGAAAAACTCAACCAATCTCAGTAACCAAGCCAATCCAAAATCTGTGTTCCTCAATACAGACATTCCCAACAGCACACAAGAAATTCTCAAATAAATATTCAGTCACCTCGAAAACATTTTTCCATCTTCATGGATATTTATAAACATCTTAAAAAGATGTTGGAGAAAGAAAATCCTAAAAAAATTATATAATTTATTCTCAAATTTGCAAGCATGCCTGTTCATGTAATGTGTATAAACACAGCAACCAGAACAGTAGGGAATTAATTAACAAAAACATATCAACTCACATTGATAAATTTTTTCCTTCCACATACATATTCAACAACATCTCATAAGCAAATATGGGCAAGAAAATTTCGAAAACAATATCTCCACACTGATTTTGAATTCATCACAATCAGAATGCACAACTGTCATAACCAATCAGCAGCATCACACATGCTATGGTTTTTCCTTTATACGGGACACAAGTGGCTCTGATACCACTATAGGAAAATCCCGGTGCATACATCATATACATGCGATGTGGAAAACAAAAAAATAATTCCTAGACTTTCCCGAAGTTTAGGATCTATGTCCCTATACAAGGAAATACCATAATGCTAGATGAAAATTCCTAATTCACATACATGTTCATAACATATATATATATATATATATAAAGGAATTCATGGAATTTACATAAATTAATCATTCATATAATAACCACGTACCTCGTGTGTAGTTTCCTTTGTTCTTTGATCTTCTACTAGTCGGGTTGTCGCAAACCACAATGACCAAAACAAACTGTCTTTAATGATATCCACGTTAAGATTGAAGAATCTAACCAAATCAAACTCTTTGATCCAAAAATAGCTAGAACAAAGACAAGAATGCTAGCTCTCACATTTGTTTTATGGAGAGCAATGTGAAGGAGAGGAGAAGATGATGAAGGTTATAAGAATGAGAGGATTAATGTGAGAATCGTGAAGAAGGATTAATATGAGAATCGTGAATAAGGATTTCTTAAAGCTTGTTTTTCACGATTCTCATCTTACTTACCTTTTTTGCTTTTGTCTTTTATCAATTAAAGACATTAAAAGCAACTTTAACAAAGCCTCTCCTCCCTTTTACACATTATATATATATATATATGAGGTGGTCCAGTCAAACCGGGGTTAGTGTTACCGGGTTCCGGGTGTGAACAAACACCGAAGACCTATTTCAGCAATATCGATGTCGCGATCTCATTAGGACATATCCCGATTTCATCGGGATCCATTTAGTTTTATTGATCTCTATATAATAGATCTCTATCTAAAATCATTTTACGAATCATCCAAATCACTCTTATGCGTGTGACCCATTAGGTTCCCGGTTATGTTAGCCACTTAGAATAACACTTAATCCAAGCAAGTCATGAGTAGCATCTAGCAAAACATCATGACTCCCAATTGATTGAAAAGTAAGTGGTTTGACGAACTAACCCGTGCTCATCACGAACCATCTCACAAACCCTCCCATTGACAATTGCTGTGCAATTCATCCTTTCACTATGCTATACCCCACTTGGTTATGAGTATGGGCAAAGTGTCAACTCTTGCTAGATTAATTACGTCAAATCTAGTCCAAATGATATCAGTTCTTATCCTAGGACTCATTACTCAATATATCAATGAAGACATTCTTCATGACACATGTACTTTGGCAAGAGATTTCTAAATAATGACGTCGACAAGAAGCCGTGGGTATCATCTTCTGCTATCACAGAAATGGTGAACCCTCTATTGGCTACTTAATTACCTTCGAATACCTCAAGCTGTACCTAATCACCAGGCTATGAGCGACCTCTACAAGGCAACAAGGAATGGAGTCAAAGCACAAAATCAGTATCCAAGACATCCTTGAGTATCTCAAGTCTAAAAATACTTTCTGTTGCGCCCTGTTCCCAAAGCCCAACTATCCGATTCGGAATCAAAAAGCGTAAGCGGGTTTCCTTGTAGGGTTATTTCAACGAACCCTCACTTGCTTTGAATCAATCCTTTCGAGTTCAAAACTAAAAGCTACCAATTTTTATTAAGAGGTATAAAAACGTGTTAGAAATCCAATGCTTTAAGAATCACTCAATTTGGAGGTCGGACAAAGGAGTTATGGTCAAGAGAATCCAATATGTTTATGTCCTTATTCCAACTGAACATGTCTTGGCACGATTTCCATAACTTCTTCTATAAATATCGGATTGATTTCGTTTTTAGACCATTAGAAAGAAGACATTGAGATCTACAACTATTATGAAGACCACAAAGCAAGATTCGGCCTCTAAAGTAGTCAAAATCATGATTTACTGTAACTGACCCGAGGATATCCGTTAAACGGACATGCATGTCCGTTTAACGGACACACACTGGCTAAAAAACCATTTTTCATCCGAGAATGTCCGTTTAATGGACATCTATGTCCGTTTAATGGACACAAACTGGGCTAAGAGTCTTTTTTCACTCGAGAATGTCCGTTTAACGAACATGAGTGACCCAAAGCCCCTCCAATGCTTCCAACATCCATCCTAACACCATATACACTCATAATCTCCCCAAATTCAACCCTTCAA
>JANIJH010030000.1:0-11174 GCA_024520975.1 Erythroxylum areolatum | reverse complement strand
GGCACACGACGTCATTCTGGTAGGGGGAAGGGGAATGGGGGAGTTTTAAAACCCAACACTTCTGCAAAATTTTATTCAACAAAACTTCACGCTCATTATTTTGTGACATTTTATTGAAAAAACGATGTGAAACACTTCACGAATCCATGATGTTTTCATACAACATCATGGAATATTGACTCTTTTCGTGATGTTTCGATAAATGTCACCAAAGGTCTTAAGAATTCGTGACTTTTTTTTTCCAAAAACGACACCAATTCTATGTTTTTGTTGTAGTGTAACCATATTACCATGTTTTAACTACAAAATTGTGATAACCATATCTTTAATATAGGTATTTGCATCACTTGAAAAAAAATGTGAAAAATAAGGCCAGAGTTGAAGGTTCGATATGTAATGCTTATTTAGTGAGGAAGCTAGTACATTTTGTGGACATTATTTTGAGCAGCATGTTCACACAAGAAAAAGAAAAGTTCCTTGTAACGACGATTGGGGGGGGGGGAACGAGTGATGCTGATGGTAACTTGTCCATTTTCACATATATTGGATGAACATAAGGACGTGCAACAAGAAGAATGTTGACAAAGGAAGAAATTAAGGCTGCACATGGTTACATTTTATTGAACTGTTAAAAGGTTCTACCTTTCGTGCAGTAAGTTGAACATGATTATTTCTTCCTTAAAAGTTTTATGTTATTCATTACTGAAATACATAATAATGTATTTAGATTATACGAGGCATTGTTATGCGAGATAATGCTGCGCAGCACATAGGATGATATAATAAAGAAGTTAGAAGAAACTTATGCCTTAGAAAATCCAATAGAGAACAAGTCCATTTGTGATCTTACAAAGGGACCTCTGTGAACCGTTAAATCGTATCCGATGTATTTCGTGAATGAATACAAATACCATATAGAATATCATGGACATAGCATGGCAACAATAAACAATGGAGTTTCCATACAGGAAGAATTGATGGATTACTATAGTAAAATTATTGAAATACTTGAAGTTGAGAACCCTATTTTGCCAATTAAGCGATGTGTGATATTTAAATGTGACTGATATGACCCGACTCTAAATGTTAAAACAAAAGGACATAGCCAATACAATTTAGTTGAAATCAACTACCGAAGAAGATTGAGACAATTTGAACCTTTTGTGTTGGCTATGCAAGCGAAATAGTGTGTTATGTCCCTTTTCCAAGCTTACAATGAGATAAGACAGATTGGTAGGTGGTTTGTAAAGTTAAACCTAGACGTGTTTTTCAATCACATGGAAAAGGAGAGCAGAAAATTAAAAGTAAAGCGTTTCAGGAAGATGTCATTTTTATAAATACATCTATCAAATATGACAATAATGAACCTTTGAACGATCCATCTAACGAATATGTTGAAAATTTATCTAGAGAGGATGACAAGGGTCAGAGATCTGAAGAGGGGCCGGAGTTTGATTCTTATTCTTACAAAGAAGAAGATGATTGTATTTTACAATTAAGTTATGATAGTGATTGATTTGTGTTTGTAATTGAATATTTTAATCAACGTTATAAATTATTTCCTTTTCAATATATTATGTATAGTATTTCATTGAAAATCTTATTCAAGGAATGTCGATATGGTGACTGGTTTTGGATGGTAGTAATTCCTTCTGTTGGGAGGAATGTGGAAAAATTGTCACAACCTAAGGAATAAACAACGTAGGAAAAATCGTCACTTCATATACTAAGAATCATTTGCCTTCTATGGTTGATCTTCTACTTCAAGGTGTTTAGTATGATCTGGACAACGTCTCTTTCCTTATTATGTACATCTCATTTCCTTTGATGAAGTTATTATATATATTCACATTTGATGGTTTATACTACATGTTATTTTAAGCTTTCTTTAATCTCGAAGATGACATGTATGCTGATAGAGGCGAGAGCAATATCACAAAAATCTATAAAGGATTAGGGAGATCGGTTCTTTTGAAAAATTTGTCAATTCCACAAAACTCGTTTGGACATTCAGGTATGCATTAATATCCAATTTTGGTTCGTTTAACAATTTTCTAATATAACATTATAAAAGTTCTATACTGATTGCATTTTAGGAAAATATGTTCCCGTTAGTAGTTCATCTAGAGAGTTAATCTTTCATACTAAGAGCAGCGACTCAGTCACTATATCCTCTATAATGTTAGCTATAGCGGAAACGCTATTATAAGAAGGTGTTCAAAAGCCTACACCTGAGGGAAGAAGTATCACTATTTCAATTGGTGTGTTTGAACATGCTAGGACATTTCTCAGGAATCTAGACATCGGGGATTCATTTACCATTACCAACTCCCATGCCACATGGAATCAAACAAAATAATTATATCATTGTGATTAATCAATACAATACACTAGATTCAATTTTAAAGTTGATTTATTATTGTATCTGTAAGAATTTGTGAAACAACCTCCCTACTAGTTAAAGGTTAACCTGGGTCCTATTGAATGTGGGTTGTTATTGTTCTTGTTCTACGACTTTAATAATTGTTAACCTTCATTTTCGTTGTTTACACTTGAATATGATATTCAACAAATAGCCTTATTTCCTTTTTTCATATATTGTGCAAAATATTGAATTCAAATTCTTATATTTGTAGAAATTTGATAAACAATGAACTCTAGGTAAAAATAAGGGATCAAAGAGAGCGTGAGGTAATGCGGCCCAAGTTTAAAGGTATGTTCGGAGGTACTTATTGTGAAGGTGGATTGTCACAGTCTGCAGCTCGCACTAACTCACCTCCTCCCCCTCTAGGGCCTATAGTTACAGATGAGACATTACCTATTGATCGTCATGCTACACCATCCCTATCCCCAACTCATATTTCATCCAATACCTCTTTATTGGATAGAGGAGAAGTCCACCAGCCTAGAGTTGAGGGACCTGATGGAAGAAAGTACATAACAATTGTCAACAATTTGTAAGTGAAATCACATTAATCACTTTTTGTTTTTAATTAAGTTATAGGTTTATCAGTCTTGTCATTGTATAAAATTACTTCTTATATTAGGTTGGTTCCATCTAGACCATGCTTCAGAAATATAACATCTAAATTTAAGGAAAGGATTGATCCTGAGGGTTATGTGTGGAAGAATATCTCTCAACTCACAAACGGATTTTACTTTCAGGAGTTTGAGGTACAATAAAGATTTCTTTTCTTTTTTATATTGATTTATACAAACTAATTAGATAAATATTATTACATTATCATAGTTTAAATTTTTTTCTTCTTATTTCAAAATATTTTTTAGGATTCTAGTATCGACGCCATCATACATAAAGTATGGGAGAGGCGAGCTTGTGCACTTTATCGTGACTTTATTGGTGTAATACACAAGGTTGGTGTATGACTACCTTATATTTCGGAGCAAATATGGAGTCGTTGGCAGGAGTATTGGAGAAGCCTTGAGACAATGTCCATCTCAAGGCATAACTCCACCAACAAATATGGAGGACCTCGGGGAGAGAGTCTTCCCATACATATGGGAGGATCAACAACCCACCACGAGCAGGCACAGAGACTTGTAAGTATCTAAACTTGACACTTATATTGTAAATGTTTTACTTTGCTGTACTATAGATAATGATAATGATATAAATGTCTGGTGCCATATATGGCTGTGTTGAGTGATTTTATTTGTTCAACATGGGGAAATATCATAAAAATAGATGAAACTCTGCCGAAATTTTTATAAAATGTAGTTAACATCTAACAATTTAGGTTAAATATGTAGGAAAAGTCTTTGGGCATGAGACCTATACCTACTCAGCTGTTTTTGCACACTCACATGAAGAACCATGACAGTGTGACATTCGTCAACAGCCGATGTAGAGAGCTGAATGTATATAAAATTAATGCATTATTACTATTTCTTAATAATAATCCCCTACTAATGTAAACATTGTTTCCTAATAGGATCAAATACAACAAGTCATTTGTCGACAGTCTCAGAAGGAACAACCTATTGATGAGACTTAGACATATCTTGAAGCCGTCGGTGGTAGGGACCGTCGTGGACGGATATTCAGGCTAAGTTTATTTGCGAACACATGTTATTCAAAATCCTCGATATCCAGTAAACAACATCTACTAGACCAATGCAAACCAATGAAGTCCGAGCAGATGGCTCAACTGAGACAAGAGATGAAGCAGTTGAAGGGGAAGTATAGCAGCTTAGAGCACCCACGATCACCAGGACATTAGGACTGTTGTAGTCATTAGTTTTCAATTACAAAGACTTATTATGTACACTGTAATGTTTTTATTATCAAATAAGAAAAATTTAACTTTATATCATCAATCAACTTTCTATTTAAATAAATTAAATATATAAACAAATAAATTTATTATGCACAAATAATTCATAACTGTTGAAATTATGCATTTTTCATTAGATCATCAAATAAAATTTCATGTTCGGATATTTTTAAAAATTTTCTTCCTTTCAATTACCGATGGAATATACAAGACCGTCACAAAAAATATTATAATTACCGACGGAATACCATAAACTGTCGAAAAATTATTTATGATATTTACCGACCGTTCTTCTTCTTCTGTCAGTAATATTAAAACTTTTGCAATTATCTTAACATAAGTTGACCAACAGTTACATTTGTTCGTCAGTATATTTTACCGATGGAAGGACACATATAATTTTCGCTGTTAAATTAACCTACGACTGTAATAATGATGCCTTTATCTGTTTACCATCGATTTTTCCATCAGTAAATCATAGCTTTCTTGTAGTGACAATAAGGATACAGATGGAAATATCAAATTATAGAAAGAGAATATCTTTTTTTCGTGACAACCTTTTTAAGTATTATTTATAACTAGTATAAAAATTACATCTCCTTAAGTTATTTATAATATAAATTTCAGTCATCATATAAATTTTTATAGTGTTTAAATTGTATTGTTAATTATCAAACTTGTAAAAATAATTACTATAAAAAATTTACAACCGTGCCACGTGAGTAGAATCGGTTCCACCGACAACGGTTTGGCAGAAGCTGTTAATTACAGTTTCAAACCCCTCCTTAATACTGAATTGAATGACCTCGCCAATTCCACAACACAGCGAAACCTCAACAGAGTGAGTACATACAGATACTTCTTTAAAGCAATTATAGTATCAGTAATTACCAAGAATCGCTCTTTCTTCATTTTGTTATATGATGTTAAAAAAGTTTAATGAGTAACGGCAACTGGGAACTACCGATATCCAATGGACATTCAATTTAAAACATATAACACATAAGAGGATTGAAAGGAAAAATTTTAACTTCAACGCTTATATCATAATGCAAATTCAACTTTAATATTTTGAAATATTTTAAACAGTCCCTAAATAAAAAAATTAAAGGAATTAATCATCCATCAATTAAATGTTTATATTGTCATTTTATAATTAAAAATTGAGCTCCGATACCACATGACACAATGAACCCAATGTCATGTAGCAGGCTGTGACCTACAATCAAAAATTTTAAAAAGATTTCTTACAATAATTATCATTTATCCCTAATTATGTTATTAAAACATCTAATTAGTTACTAATGGAACAAAATTTATGTTCAAATCTATAGTTGAACAGCATGCTTCCCTTCTCCAAAGAACAATATGGATGGATTCTAGATAGAATCCTCTCATGTTTATTTGGAGCATCGACAACATAAGCTAAAATAACTATTAAAATTTTCGTATACTTAAGGTCTATTAAAGTTTAAATTGAACGCCTGAAAATGTTAATGTTCAAGTTATATTATGATGAAAATGTTGATATTCAAAATATATCAATTAATTGAAAAAAGACCTGGTAAAAATGGAAGAGTTTATTTCTGAATTCTTTGCATGAGTTGTATGGTCGAGCACATTGCTACTTTCGAGCTTGCATCCCCCTAGTAACTTGGTGATCCACTCATCTCTTTCTCTTGTTCCCTTCTTTAATTGGTCACTTGCGTCTCTCTGTTTTTAACCCTTTTAAGCTTGTTAGTGTTCCCTCTCTATATATTCTTCATTTTTGTGTTTAAACCACTCCTTATGCTAGAGAGGTTCTTTTGTCCTTATACTGGAAAGTTCATTCCCATCTCATCCTAAGGTTACCATTTTCTGAACTACTTTGTAAATAGTTACTTGCCACCTTGAACTTTTTTTTCCTCGTCAAGCTTTTGCCGTCCTCACTTGTGTTGAGAGAAACTAGACCATGGAGGAATTTCCACCTTTACCCTCTTTTAAACCCTTATCCCCTGGGTTTTAGCTACTAATTGTTTGTTATAGGTAAATGTTTTTAGAGACGTTCTTCTAAACGTAGGTAACAATATTTTGTGACGATTTTGTTTTGATAGCTAATACTTTTTAGTGATGATTATGTTTTTGTAGAAGAATAGTTTAGCTACTAATTTCTTGTTGTAGGTAAATGTTTTTAGAGACTTTTTATAAACATAGGTACTAAGATTTTTTGACGATTTTGTTTTGATTGCTAGTACTTTTTAATGAAAAAAATTTTATTTTAAATTTAAATTTTATTATAATTGTTAATTTTTTTTAATTTAATTTAATTTATTACAATTTTTAAGACAGTTTGAAATGTAAATTAGTTACATTTTATAATTAATATTGGTGACAATTTTTAAACAATAATAAATTGAAATAAAATAATCATTAAAAATGGAATGCATTTATAAAGAAATAATTACAGGTCATATACAAACTAAGACTCCTCATCTTCGTCACGACTACTAACATAGTTTGAGCCTAGTAATTGTTTGACCATCTTTTTAAGCTTGTTCACTTCTTTTACATTACGATCTAACTTCTCTTTTGTGCACTGTAACTTAGACTTCAGTGTCTGGTTCTCCTCTTGAAGCGTCGTGACATATGTTGGTCGTGACGAAGATGCACCAATAGGCTTGGGGCCATGCCTAACACCTTTGATATGCCCTGATCTTATAACAAGGACATTGTTGCAAATGTCATCGACATTGATCTCCTTAGACAATGATGTCTGCAATAACTCCTGCACCTTGTCCTACAATTTAAAGTACAAAATCGAGTTAACTAACAAAATTATTACTTATATTAATTTGTTTGTACTTACATAATAACTTTGTACCTCTTCAGACGTTCAGCTTTCACCTTCCTTGTAGTGTGTTAGCTTGTAGAGTATGATCTTATCACACTCTTGTCCTTATTGTTATGTTTGGATCTATTATATGAATTTTAAAAAATAGAAGATAATATAATTTATTGTATTAAGAAATAGAATAATAAGTTGAAAACGTTATACTCATAAATTTTTATTGGACAGCAACAAATGATTTGGAGCCGATGTTATGAGGACTCTTCATTTTTGTTCTGTTCACCTTGGCTTTCTCACACTTTTCCTAAATTAAGAGACATAGTCATGAAATGTATAAACAAAATTAATGGAAGGAAATATGAAGAGAGAAAAAACAAACTTGAACCTTCACTGAGGCCCGATAATCACACATTTTACTCCAATTTCCTAGAGTCACCCATTCTGAAACATGTCTCCTTGCCTCTTCATCGGAAGGGAAAGACTGGTAATATTCATGAAGTCTATATCGATAATTCTGCGCCTTTTGTTTCAACAATGAATAACACAGCTTGAAACCTTGAGCTTGTCGATATCAATGATATTGAGCTTCATCTGTGAAGAACACGTATAAGTTATGTTTTTGTTGAGTAAAATCGCAATACATATAATCAAATGAATTAAATATTACCGAAACTTTGTCCAAAGCATTTTGGAGCAAGTTCTCTTCCTTCAACTACCTAGTATGCTGAAGGCAAGGCAATTCATTCCTCACAACGATGCCCAACTCACTGAACAATTTTACATATTGGATCTTATCCAGAGGACGACGTTGTGTGGGGTTAATGGTCACACACAACTTGCTGTTCATTATAACATTTATCTGTTGCAACTCAGCTCCTTTTGTGATACCTCTACCTCATTTTCTAATGCCAGCATTGGAACCTGAAAACAAAAAAATCTTAGTAAGAAAAATACACTAAACATATAATGAGTAATTTTAGCATTAATGTATATTTGTTTGGTTAACAATAACAGACCTGAAGATCCCTCAGCAATAACAGATGATGTTGGTAAAGGTTGTTGCTGACTATCTTTATTCGAGGATGCAATTGTTGGTTGTTGACCAATGGGGTTAGATTAAGTTGGTTGCGTTAGAGTTATATAAATATAGTGCCTTGGAAAGTAAGTATATTTACATGTAACTTAATTTTCTTCTAGTTACAGTTTTGTAATGAAAATATTTATTATTAATGAAACAAAAGAGTTTGGTTTTATATGTATGAGCTTTATATATCTAGCCAAAATGTTGGACCCCGAATATTTCATAAAAGTTAGAACTATTTGAAGGAGAAATTTTGGCAAGTAGTCATGAGTAAAGAGCCAATGAATGAAAAATCTTGAACCAAGAAATGATAAATAAGAGTAAGGTAGAGAATGAGAAGTGTGGATAGATTCATAATTTGCTTTGGTGCTTTCAGTGGATAAGAGATTTCGAAATGGGAAGAATTAAGGTGAAAGTCAGAAGTAGAATGAAAGCAAAAATGAATTTAAATTTGTGTAGTAAGTTGATGAAGAATATGTATATAGGTGTATGTCCTGCCATTGGTGTTCATGATTAGTAATGGACTATAAATTTTCCTTGTATGATATTGATTTGAAATGGAGTTGAGAATGAGGAGTAAATGAAGTAGAAAAGATGGTCTTAGTATGATTTGCGTTAAGGAAAGATTGTGAAACAAAATAGGTGGTTGATTTGGAAAATATTCACAAGATGATGCTTCAGTCTTTTAGCCACAACTTTTTCTCTAGTTATCCAAACGAGATGATTCTTGATTTGGATTAAACTAGAAAACATATGGATACGTTTCTTATGAAGACATCGAATTTAGATTCTATCTTTAAGAATCTCAAAAGTTGTCGTGAAGTTGAGAATTGGGTGCAGTATATTGGAGGATGAATGTAAAGTATGTATTCTAAATTTGGGGAAAAAACTAGATTAATCTAGGCTGAATTTAGGCAAGTATGTCTACTAGTAAGTTGTAGATCTTTCTTTTAGCTTTCCAACGATATATAGTATGGAACTTTTGGACTTCTAGGCTGAAAGTCAGGGTCCTTATAAGGGAAGATGTGCAAGAGAGGAGTTGTATCTTCTGCCTTTTTGCATCTTCTGTGATGACGTCATCTCCTTTTGTGTTTCCTTTGTGATGACGTCATCTTCTTCTATGCTTTGTATCATCTGTGTTTTGCTTCTTCTGTGATGACGTCATCTCCTTCTGTGTTTCCCTTGTGATAACGTCAATTTCTTCTGTGTTTTGTATCGTCTGTGATTTGCTTCTTCTGTGATGACGTCATCTCCTTCTGTGTTTCCCTTATAATGACGTCATCTTCTTCTGTGTTTTGTATCGTTTGTGTTTTGCTTCTTCTGTGATGACGTCATCTCTTTCTGTGATTCCCTTATGATGACGTCATCTTCTTCTGTGTTTTGTATCATCTGTGTTTTGCTTCTTCTTTGATGACATCATCTCCTTCTGTGTTTTCCTTGTGATGACATCATCTTCTTCTGTGTTTTGTATTGTCTGTGTTTTGCTTCTTTTTCCTTTTTGCTTCTTCTGTGACAATGTCATCTCCTTTTATGTTTCCCTTGTGATGATGTCATCTTCTTCTGTGTTTTGTATTGTCTGTGTTTTGCTTCTTTTTCCTTTTTGCTTCTTCTGTGATGACGTCATCTCCTTCTGTGTTTCCCTTGTGATGAAGTCATCTTCTTCTGTGTTTTGTATCGTCTGTGCTTTGCTTCTTCTGCCTTTTCGTCTGTGTTTCCCTTGTGATGACGTCATCCTCTTCTGTGTTTTGTATCGTCTGTGTTTTTCTTCTTCTGTGATGATATCATCTTCTTCTATGTTTCCCTTGTGATGACGTCATCTTCTTCTATGTTTTGTATCATCTGTGTTTTGCTTCTTTTGCCTTTTTACTTCTTCTGTGATGACGTCATCTCCTTCTTTGTTTCCCTTGTGATGAACTCATCTTCTTCTATGTTTTGTATCATCTGTGTTTCGCTTCTTCTGTCTTTTTGCTTCTTCTGTCTTTTTGCTTTTTCTGCCTTTTCGCTTCTTCTGTCTTTTTGCTTCTTCTGCCTTTTCGCTTCCTCTGTGTTTTGCTTCTTCTGTCTTTTTGCTTCTTCTGACTTTTCGCTTCTTCTGTGTTTTGCTTTTTCTGTCTTTTCGCTTCTTATGTCTTTTTGCTTCTTCTGCCTTTTTGCTTCTTTTGTCTTTTTGCTTCTTCTACATTTTCGCTTCTTCTGTGTTTTGCTTCTTCTGTCTTTCACTTCTTTTGTCTTTTGCTGATGCGTCTTCTTCTGTGTTTTGCTGACGCGTCTTCTTTCGTGTTTTGCTGACGTGTCTTCTTTTGTGTTTTGCTCCCTCTGCTTTTCGTTTCTTCTTTGTTTTGCTATCTTCTGCCTTTCGCTTCTTTTGTCTTTCGTTTATTCTGTGTTTTGCTATCTTCTGCCTTTTGCTTCTTTTGTCTTTCGTTTCTTCTGTGTTTTGCTATCTTCTACTTTTCGCTTCTTCTGTTTTTCGTTTCTTCTGTGTTTTACTATCTTCTGCCTTTCGCTTTTTCTGTCTTTCGTTTCTTCTGTCTTTTGTTATCTTCTGCCTTTCATTTCTTCTGTTTTTCGCTTCGTCTGTGTTTTGCTATCTTCTATCTTTTGCTTCTTCTGTACCTATCTTTTGTTCCATTTTTGACCCTTCTAACAATAGAATCTGTCTTCAAGGTCTTACAAAAGTTGTAGATCTTGAAGTTCTCTTTCGAACCATATAAAGAACATTTTAATGCGATATCCATCGGGAAAGTTATAGCAAATTTTTCACTTCTTTTGTCTTTTTCCATTCGTCTGCTTTTTCCTTTGGCTTCGTCTAATCCTATTGTCTGATCCATTTTGACCCTTTAGATGTTAAAATCTGATCTCAAGGTCTCTTCAAAGTTGTAGATTTCGAAGTTATCTTTGAAATCATCCTAAGATGATCTTAATCCAACATCTCTTGTGAGAGTTATGCCATTTGTCCCGAGACAAGTTC
>JANIJH010029964.1:0-11175 GCA_024520975.1 Erythroxylum areolatum | reverse complement strand
GTTTCTAGTTCACAACGAGTCCAAAATCACCTCATTTGGACATCTACAGCCCAAGTTACAACCAAAATACCAAAATAATTCTTCGCTGAAAACAGAAGCTCGGCGCGGCGAATGGCCCGTGTGCACCGCGCCGTGCACCCATGTGTGCGCCGCGGCGAACACGCCCCTCGCACACCACGGCATGCACACCTCTTGCACGCCGCGGCATGCACACTTATGTGCACGGGGTGTGCGGGTCTGGGAATCGATCCCGAACCTGAATTTTCCAGCTTTATCCCACATCAATCCTTCCCTTAAGCACATACAACACATCTAAACCTTGATTCAAGTCCAATACTACATTTCTAACTCATTCAAACCTTAACATCAGTCACAAAATAATCAACCCAAAGATTTCACCTAGCTTTTTCGAAAATCCCTAAACAACCCATTCTAACACATTCAACTTATCTTAAGGTTTAAATCTAACTACAACAAGATTAAAAGAAGCTAAACGTACCCGGAAATGTCCCGAATCTGTCGAAAATCCCTTAGGAACGAAAACCCTATTTTCTCTTCTCTTCTACCTCACCTATGGCAACTCTCCCTTCTTTTCTCTTCACCTTCTTTCTTCTATTTCCTTCATCCCCTTCTAAATTTCCTACTTAAGTCTAATGGGAAGAGTAATGACCAATTTACATCCTTGTAAAGCCTTAACCCATTCCAACCTAAGTAATCTTCCCAAAATGTCCTCATATACTTTTATCCTTTAATTCCTATTAAAACCACATTAAACTCAAAGAAACCTCAATTATCCACTAATAATCCCAATTTAATCGAACTAAGACATAATCACACAATAAGCACAATTCATGCTTAATAACATCAATTAGAAAAATTTTGGGGCCCAACAGAAACTCCTTCATTACTGGAATATCTAGCAATTTACCAACCTTCTTCTTCGAATCAAACACAAAAGCTAGTTACGCTTCACATCCCTTCCTGAGGAGCTTTCGAGCTTACATAACAGATACCACAGTAGTTAAAAAAACTAGTACGAACACCCTGCAATACTATCTCAGACTGATCAAGTCTCTTAAGCATAACTGTCTTAGTATTACAGTCAATTACTACCCGATGCTTAGATAACCAATCTATACCCAGAATCAAATCAAATTCATGAAAAGGTAATTTGATCAAATCTGCTACATACTCATTTCCTTAGATTATAATGGGACAATTCCTAAATACTTGGTTAACCAACACACTACTACCCAAAGGACTAGTCACCTGAATGTCATATTCTAGCTGATTTACAGACATCTTCATATCAAACATTTCTCCAACATAGATATACGAATGAGTAGATCCAGGGTCAATCAATGCATACATTTCATAATTAAAGAAACAATACTAGCAATGACGTCTAGTATGTCCTAATCCTGACGAGCTTTCAGTGCATAAGCTCAAGTCAAAACAGAAGGCACATCTGGTCGATTCACAGTTTCTGAGTGGGAAATCAGATTAGGTCTGTTTTGATTATATCCTCCTCGACCTCTACCTTATCCTCTGTTCCCAGCAGATGCATTAGAGACCTCCTTATTGGCTTGTGTTGTCTGAGTCTGTCCAAGAGGACAACTAGTTATCAGATGTTCAGTATTGCCATAACGAAAACATGCTCCCGTAGCCCTCCTGTAAACACCCCAATGATGCACAGAACAATTAAGGCACTCTCGGGGATTAGAAACTCGGCATCTAGATGACCCCCTACCAGAAGTAGTCCTTGAGGGATAATTTTGTGACCTTCCCTGAGTTACAGATCTTTGAGTAACTTTTGATGCAAAAAAAGCACCTTCTCTACTTTGTTTACCTGAGGACTAACCTCCTCTAATAAAACCCCTTCGCTGACTCCTTTCTCTTCTGATCGTCTCTTGCCTCTCAATCTTCATAGTAGCTTGTACTAATTAATGGTAAGTCACTTGTTGCAATAAAGTAAATTCTACCAGATGTTCCTTAATGGAGTCATGCAAACCATGCTCAAACTGCTAACATCGGAACTCCTCAGTAAGTACTAATTCGAAAGCATACTTACTGAGTTGGTTGAATTCCCGATCATACTCAGCAGCTGACAAATTCCTCTGCTTTAGACTCAAAACTTGCCTCCACTTATCCTTTTTGTAAGCCTCTGTAATATATTTTACTTGGAATTCTTGGGAAAAGAAATCCCAAGTTAGAGGCACCGGTAGTTGAGGACTCCTCATAATGAACTTCCACCATTCATAAGCTACTCCCTACAGAAGAGAGATAGCACAGTGCGCCATCTGCTCTGCTGGACAATTGATCTCATCCAATACCCTCTTCACCTTGTCAATCCAGAATTTTGCTCTTTCTAATTCCTCCAAAAATGTCCCGATAAATTCCTCCGCTTTATACTTCTGCAGTTGATCAATTGGAGCCTTGGGTGTAGTCATATGTTGCAACAATGTAATCATATCCTGAGACAGTTTAATCAAAGCCTCTCCTTGAGCTGGAGGAGGAGGTGGCACTTTAGCTTCACCTCAATTGACCCCATAGGGTCTAAATATTACTAAACAAGTTTTCTTCAACTAATTGCGCTCAGCAACTTCGTCAACAACATTGCGAGATCCTTCCATCGTTAATTCTATAGACAAAATATGGGACACCGCATTAAGCCAAAGCACAACTTCTACACTCAAATAGAAGCAATAGTTAAGCGTTGGTTAAATTAGAATCACCTAAACCATGCTTTGATACCAAGTAATGTGATACCCATATACACGCCCTGAGAGGATATTGCGAGTGCCACACACACAAAACATATAGATAATATAGAACCAAAACCAAATCCAAAACACTTGAAATGTAACATACATGCATTCCTAAAATCTCAAGCAAACATATAGTACATAACATATCATTCATACCGTGCCTATTATATTACATACCATAAATTAGAAGACCAACATGTACTAAGGTTATTACAAGCCTCAAACAAATTCAAAAGTCATATACATCAGATACAAGCCCAAAACAATCTCAAAATACATTTTTATCAAAACAAGACACAGAATCCATTGGCCATTGCAGTTGACTCGTCCCAGTCCTTAAGTCCTTCTCTCTGAACGTACACAGGCCAAATCCACGGTGCTAAGCATATAGCTTAGTGATTAATAACTAATCTAAATTAATAGATTGCTTTAACAAAAAATCAGACATAATGCATTTCAGAATAGGTTTTATAAAATTAACAGAACTGTATAACATAAGAGGATATAAACCCTTCAAAATCAAAACACAATTTGATTTATGTGAGAATCAAACAGATATCAGAATACAAAATCATATGACTACTAAATACATTTACAGAAGCAGGTAACAGGACTTATATAGAAGAGACCGAAGTCTCGACACTGAAATGTCACTAACAGAAGACACTGATGTGTTAATAACAGAAGACACCAATGTGTCGACAACAGAAGACATCGAAGTGTCAATAACAGAAGCAGTTGCAAACCATTCTAGGCATTCTTAGTTGCCCACAACTAGGACTTAACAGATTCAAAAATAGAAATGTCTAAAATTCAGTTTACATATCATTCAATGTTTTCATACTATGAATTCAAGCATATTATATACTTACAGCTTTGTAAATCATTCAATGTTCCAAATTAACAACAAACAAAACTATCAAAATTGACCATCTAAATTACTTTAAAAAAAGCTCCCTGTTTGCTTATTGCCTTGAAGTCCCGGCACTATCTGGAATCAGTCGCTTTAAGGGTTCCTCTAAAACATTCAATACAAACATATATTACTATTGTGCATAATTTTGAATTCAATTATGCACATTCATGTGTACTGAATATGTATGATGCATGTTCATGTCAAAAATCTGGGTTTCTTATCCTTAATCTTATCACATTATCGATCATGTGAAATCATACTCAATCCCTCAATCTAGATTTATTTCACAATCCACCTTCGGGCCTATTTTGCTCAACTATTCTCATCAAAAAGGTCAGGTAATTAGAAAATACTTCCTTCTAAAAAGTTTTCCCTCTTTTTCTTAGGTTTTAAATGATACCAAGTTCATCCAATTGGGTTTAGTATTCAATGAGTTATACTCAAAATATCACAGATTGTGGACATTTGAAATTTTTGCTAATTCATGATCATGCCTCCAAGTTGTACACATCATAACTCTTAATTCCAATATCCAAAAATTACAAAATTTATACCAATTTAAAGCTAAGTGAATAAGTTACAACTTTGGTGAAGAAACCTCAGTCTAATTCAGCCCACATCAATATAGTTTATTCAATAATCATAGGATATGATTTATGTCCCTGGTAGTGCTACAACCTAAGCCAAGACTCAATTTCATGCCAATTTTGAAAGTCTTCGAGACAGAAATAAAATTACACTTCTCAAGAAAGTTGTAGAAATATGTCTCAAGTTTAATCTGAATCAAGAATCAAATCATTTGAAACTCTACAGATCAAGATATAATCACAATACCGAAGCATGTTCAGTGAAATTTCTCCAGATCATGACATTCCAGCATATTTCCTCACTTTCATCCAATCAATCTCTTTCAAATCAATTCAGATGGCTCTAAATTTTCATGGAGAGAAATAAAAATGTCTTAGGAGTCTATTGGTTCAATTCTCAAGTTATTTCGAGGTCAGATGACAAAGTTGTGGCTAAAAGAGTCAGCACAATTCGGTTTTGGCGCAACTAGTCTTCTTTTCTCTCTCTAAAAAATGCAAGTTTCCTCCCTCATCATTGAAGCTGCAAACTTTTTCACTCTTCTTCCTACTGATTTATTCATTCTACTCCATTTCTAACTTATATTTTCTACATTTTTACTCTCATTCCAACTCACCTTACTCTAAAACAACTCAAAATGCAATATCAAGTACAAATACCAAAACCATAAAATTTTCAGCTCTATTCATCATCTTCAACATTTGTTTACCACATTTTCTGCACTTATCACTTTACTACTTTCTCAGTTTATTCATTATGTACATAACTGAAACTACCCTCACATTCACTTCCATATCAACCCAACTCATTCTCAAACCAATTTGTTTTTCATAAAATCAATTATAACCTATCAATTTTTTTCCAGATTTTTCTTAAGCAGATTTTGAGTCTTAATTGCATGACCATTTGGACCTCGATAATGGGGTATTTAGGCAACATTTTCTGCTAATAAAATGTTCCCCAATGTCTTGAAAGTCTAATGACACCAATATCATGCATTTTAGTTCAGTATCCTACAAGTTATACTAAAAAATCCACAGACTGTTTTGATAACTTGAAAGAACACCAATTTCAACTTCAAGCCAAATTTCCAAACCCTTAAGGACATATTTTGAATTTGATTCTTTCGTGAAAAATGTAGTTATATGTCTCTAGTTGACTATAAATCAAACTCCATCTAATTTGGATATTCACAGATCAAGTTATTCCCTAAATACAGATGTATGTTCAGTAATATACTGCCTATATCATGTTCCAATGACTATAATCCTTCATATTGTTAATCAATTACTGTATTTGCTTCTTCTTTCACCACCCACACATGTGTCAACACCATTTACAAATGCAGCACTCTACAAGCACGAAAATATACAGCATTCATGCATGCATTCAGTTACAAACATTAAAACCTCAATAGAAATCATTTACACTATCATAAAACTTAAAGCAATACCTACTTGGTTTATACTTCATCAAAATTCCAGAAATGGGGAGAGCAAATAATAGGTTTTTGTGATGGAAAAGCAAGGAGGTAAGATGGTGTTTTTGGGGGAATCAAAGAAAGGAGCTGTAGAAACTTTTTCCTATTGCCTAGGTGTCTCTCTTTAGGCTTGACACATGTTTCCAATGCATATGTTACATGTGTCCTCCAAGTAAGGCTACCAATTGTTACTTAATCTTTATCCACATGTCACACATTAATTGATCCATTTTTCACTCCATAATTTATCCATTTTTCACTCCATAATTTATCCATTGGTCAATTAATAATTTGTCTCTTATTTCAATATTTTTCCTATTCTTAAATAACTCAAATTTTCAATAACTTTCCTAAAATTCACCAAAATTCCAAAATAATAAATACTACCACCAAATAAATTTTGTAACACAATTAATCCAAAATTCACACTTTAATCACATTAAAAATCACTTATACCCGAAAAAATGTCAATGAATGTATGTACAAATATTTATATATGTCTAAAATTACATATGCACATATAAGTGAAAACTCAATTATGCAAAACATATTATGCACTAATTCCTCAATATTCTAACCCCTAACATGGGGTGTTACATAAAACATTTGAAAGTTTGGGGTTGTCTAGTTTATGTTAAGAGATAACTGCCAGATAAGCTTGAAGCAAGGTCTAACAAGTTTAGATTTGTTAGCTATCCCAAAGAAATTATGGGATACTATTTCTATCACTCTTCTAAACACAAAGTGTTTATGACCAGAAATCCAACCTTTTTAGAAATGGTGTTTTTAACAGAGGAAATCTTGGTATAGAAATAAATCTTAATGAAATTTAAGATTCTAATGAATCAACACAAGCTCAAGAGCTTCAAATGCAAGTTGAGCATCTTTTACTTGATGTCTTGAAATTAACACATAGTGTACTAGCCTCAACTGTTGAGGAGAATGGATTGGTTAATAAACCTGTCCAAGAACCATTGCAAAAACAAGATCAATAACAGGAGGAACATATTGAACATAAGCCTTTTAGAAGGTCTACTAGGGATCGTTGTACACCGGATAGATTAAACTTAATGGTGCAAGGTGACAAGAATAATCATATTGATGATGACCCTAAGACTTACGAAGAAGCTATGGCAAGTCCAGATCATGAGAAGTGATTTAAGGCCACGGAATTCGAGTTAGAATCTATGAGAATCAAAAAATATGGAATTTGGTTAATCCCTCAAAGACTATAAAACCCATAAGATGCAAATGGGCATTTAAGAAAAAATTGGAGTAGACGAGAAGGTTGAAATCTATAAAGCTAATCTTGTTGGTAAGGATATAATCAAAAGGACGATATTGATTATGATGAAACTTTTTCCCCTGTGGAAATGCTCAAATTTATTCCGATTCTACTTGCTATAGCTGCATATTATGATTATGAGATATGGAAAATAAATGTGAAAACATCGTTTCTTAATAGAGAGCTCAAGGAAGATGTCTATATGACTCAACCTGAAGGTTTCACATTGTCATCTGCTTTTAATAAAATATGTAAGCTACAAAGATCCATTTATGGATTGAACCAAGCTTCACGAAGTTAGACTATTCACTTCAATATAACAATCACAAAGTTTGATTTTGTTAGATGTGAAGAAGAGCCATATATGTACAAGAAGTTTAATGGGAGCATAGTTATTTTCCTAGTGTTGTATGTAGATGACATATTATTAATAAGAAATTATGTACCAGCCATGCAAAAGACAAAGATTTGGCTATATGAACAGTTCTCCATGAAGGATTTGGGAGAAGCAGCTTACATTCTTGGAATCAAGATCTATAGAGATAAATCAAAGAAGATGCTAGAACTTTCCCAATCTATGTACATTGATACTATCTTAAAAAGGTATCACAGGGAAAATTCTAGGAAAGGTTATTTACCAATAGGCACTAGAATTTCTCTTAGTAGGGAGGATTGTCCTAAAACCATAGAAGAAAGAGAGCATATGAGTTAGTTCCCATACGCCAGCACAATGGGAGCTATCATATATACCATGACATGTGTAAGACCTGATGTAGCCTACGTGCTAGGAATAGCGAGCAGGTATCAAGGTAACCTAGGTGAGGAACATTGAAAAGTGATTAAAACCATTCTTAAGTACTTGAGAAGAACTAAGGATCAATTCCTTATATACAGAGATTATGAATTAAAGCTAATAGGCTACATTGATAATAGCTTTGCATCAGATAAGGATGATAGAAAATTTACCTCTGGTTATATTTTCACCTTAAATGGAGGAGCAGTGAGTTGGTAAACTTCCAAGCAAGCTATTGGAGCTGATTCAATTATTGAAGCATAATACATAGCTGCATACGATGCAGCTAAGGAAGTTGTTTAGATGAAAAAGTTCTTAATTGAACATGGTATGGTTCCTTTGATAAAAGAAGCTATTCCTTTATTGTGTGACAGTCCCAGTGTTACTATACAAGCTAAAGAACCAAGGTCATGTCAAAGATCTAAACACGTTTTGCGAAAGTTTCATCTGATTAGAGAACTTGTTGAGCGTGAGGGCATTCAAATTCAAAAGGTTGAAGGAAAGGAGAATTCTGCATATCCCTTGACTAAGGCACTTAGATCAAAGGAGCTTGATAAGCACAAGTGGAAGATAGGATTGAAGTTTATGATTAATTGGGTCTAGGTCAAGTGGGAGATTGTTGGAATTATGCCCATGACCCAATCATTATGTAATAGATTAAATATTTTTTGTTTTGTGATTATTAACTTTGATTAATAACATGGAAAAAAAATTATTATCATATTATGTTTATTGTTTTTTATTCTAATATGATAAGTCCTTGATTAAATTTATATACTTGTCGTCACAATGGAGAATATGATAATGATAGTCAAGTCTTTAGGGTTTAATCTAAAAGTGTTCTAGATCTTACGATCATTAGATAAGGACTTTAATGATCCGATGAGATCAATATGTATGTAATAGTATCTATTGGATGGATATTAGTATATCTCATTTACTATGTTACATATATAGATGATGCATATGGAGATATGATCATTGAACTGACCAAACTGAAAATTCCCAATGGTTAATATTACCTATGAACTGTCAAGTGGGATATTCTCATAAGGATTTGAATGTATATTTTTCCTTTGACCTGAGATCATCATAGTAATCAATAGGTCACTAATTATGTTTTGATGTCGGATGCCTAGTATATAAAAATGCTAGTTGAATAATCATTGGATGTAATTAGTACCTATCTGATTAGTGGTGAGTCAAGATGGGATCCATCAACTTTAAGTAATGAGTTTAAGTTTTATGTTGTCATGGATCTTAATTATTATTTCAAGACCTTGACTAGGACAATTGAATGAGTTAGGAAAAGAAGGTTCTTAAGTCATTCACCAATCATTAATTATCGACATGTAACATAGTTGGTTATCTAATAGGGTTTGACAGTTAACCCATACCTAAGGATAATCTAGAGTTGTAATGATGGAAGGTAATAATACATTATCCTTAACCAGGTTCTGTCTTTGTAAGGTTGTTACTTCACACTATCTGGTCATTGAGGAGTGTTGATAGACGCCAACCTTAATTAGTAATTAATTAGATTAATTACTATTAGCTTAGTAATGAACCTATGTGGTCACATACTTATGAGTGTAATATTTCTTGTTTATGATTATTTAATTTATTATGAGATAATTTATTAAATAATAAATTAAATAATCTATATGACATCTTATTATATTTTCTGCTTATATTTTTTGCTAGCACAGAAAATATAATTAATATTGAAAATTCTTTTGTACAAAATAAGATAATAAAATAAAATAGTTTTATTTTATTTTATTTTATAAATAATAATAATAATTAAAAAGGAAAAGAAGAAAGAAAGCAAAAGGCATCACATTGTAAGCTTTGGTAGTTTTGTTTTTGGTTGTATATCCAAAACCAAATATGAAACATTATGTGAAAGGTGGTGGTATTCAAGTTTTAAAAACACAACGTTAAAAAAAACAATGACGTTAAAAATATATTTTGGTGATGGGTCTGAATTATATATGCTATGCGTTATCTTTTGGAATGACTGACATATATATGTTTTTGTTTTATAGTATGTGCAAGAAAAAATATGAAGAGAAATAGTGATAATCTTTTAATTGTTTTTCGTTTTTTTCTTACATGAAAGATAAGAACAAAAAGAAGAGCGATATATAGATATACTCTTAGCATTTTCGTTTTCTGTTCGTGAAAATAAACAAGAGAAAAGAGACAAAACTGTTTTGTTTTATTCTTAAAGAAAGAGTTCTTCAAAATTTAATCATAACCATATCAAGTGTTGAAAGCCGAACATATTTTTCAATGTAGAGTACATAGAAACTTTGTATTTTCGAAATTTATTATGGATTAATCATCACAAATTTCAGTTATTTATTTTTGTGTGTTCTCACTATTAGTCTATTTATTAAACGCAATAGATGAATATAGAATTGCAATTTTTATTTCCGTTGCGTTTGCAATCCTTCAATAACAAAAATCTGGTTGTCTCCGAACGTTTGAAAACAACTTACGAAAGTGCTCTATTGAGCAGTAGCTATTCCTTCAATCCTGAGCTTAGGTATGTAGTATGATGAATCATGTTTAAGAAAACAATTAAAAGCAGCTTAGTTTTTTCTAGAAAGATTTTCCTTCTTAGGTCAAAAAAATTGCATAGATATTATGTCGTTAAAGAAAGAAAACATTTTTTTAATACTACTATTAAACTTGTCATGCTTATTTCGACATATATTTTCTCTGTGTGAGAAGGCCAGACTTGTTTTCCAATTGGTGTTAATTCCTGAGCATTCTTACACCTTCAATTATTTATACATACATATATACGTATGTGTGCATTGTAAAACAATTATAGGATCGATTCGTTTTGCGTACCCGTATCTATATCGTTTGTCGTGATCTTAATTTGAATGATCGTATTGATTTCCTCTCATCTTCTTCTATTAGCAAATTCCTCAATGGTTCAGAATTTACATCATTTTATAAGTGTTGCAACTTATATACCATTACCAAAGGACACGTCCTTTGGTTTTTATAAGTGTTGCAACTTATATACCATTACCAAAGGACACGTCCTTTGGTAAGTGGAAGAGAGAGGAAAAGGGTCTATGACCCATTCGAGTAATACCCAATAACCATTATTTTGGGTGCATTTTATAGGACTCAATAAATAAATTACATGGGACATTAAATAATCTAACATTCTCCCACTTGGCCTATGTTACGACTTGATGTTCCAACAACTTTAAGTGCACACAATACATGAATCAATCAAGTCATCCTTAATTGAATTAAGCTGATGGGATCATGGCGGTCACAAGTTATATAACTTGATTTCTTCCATGTATCACAAAATCAACT
>JANIJH010029937.1:0-11176 GCA_024520975.1 Erythroxylum areolatum | reverse complement strand
GAATGAAGAACAACGAGAGAAGAACCTCTGGTTAAAATTTCAGGTCGATCCGACAAGAAATCACCATCCGATCAAAGATTAGAAGATTACTGCGCAAAATAAGGAAAAAACGAAAATTTCTCTCTTTTCCCTCTCTCTTTCTCTCTCTTCCTCTCTCTTCCTCTCTTCCTCTCTTACGGCAGAACACTCTCCTTACACCTCTTTAGGGTTTTAAAAACCCTTATATATGTTAGGCTTGGGCTCCACTTAGGAGTGGACCCAAACCCAACAAAAAGGTGTCTCCACTTCACTCTTCACGTCACTTTTACAAACCTTCCTTCCCAAACGTCTACGTTTTGGGCCGAGTTTTATATTTTTATGCCCCTCACTTCTGCCGTTTGGTGTAGTTTTAATGAGCAGCCAAATGTCTGCGTTTTGGGCTGAGTTTCTGCTCCTTACACTCTTGTGCTATGTCATTTGTTGTATCCTTCCACCTGCTGTGTTTCATGCTTCTAATTGTTACACGAGGTCATGTCTATATAGATTCGTCTTCTATTTAAGCTCTTTTTGTTCTAAAATTATCACAGTTCTTTCTATTTAGTTCTAAAATACACCTTGACGTAAAACAAGATTAATTCCCATTAAATATAACTTCGAACCTCAAGAATAAAGAAAATTAACACATAAAAAGATAGAAAATAAAGATACTAACATTTACCTTAGTGAAATAGTAAATTGAAGTGTTATTCATAAAGTTCAAAATACTAAATGTATAGTTGTTTAAATCATTTTGATTAACATAACATAATAAATGTTACTATACTTGATTAATTAACATCTTACAACATCATGATGTATTTTTTTTAAAAAATCATTGAGATCGTGCCATCTGTGGCACGAGCGTGAAATTCCCACAAAAAAGATGAGCATTGGATATTTTAAACGTTTTTTCTTCCTGAAGATTTATACTTGAGTTTACAAAAGAGGATGTTAGGCATGAGATTGAATTTTAGAATTATATGTTGATTGGAGCTATAATTCGATTGAAAGTACGTTTTATTGCTACGAATAATTAACTGGTTGAAAACTAAATGAAAATGGGTGTTCGTAGTCAAATTTAAGATAGAAGATGATTTGTGCTGTGTTTTTAATGGTGGACCTTGACTATTCGAGTTTCAGAAACCAAGATAGAGACTAAGACTTAAGCTAGATCCTTGTAGCTTAGAGAGTTTGCATGCATGTACGTCAACTGACCAAGATGCTAAAAGTGTTCCTACTGCTAATCGTATTCAAGTTGCTACTATTGCAGTATGGGGACACATGATTGACTGATGCGAAATGACGGAGATTTAATTTGGATGATAATGAATCAAGGGGTAAATAAAAAATTTCTTAGGCTACCACTCAAATGCATAACTGGGAGGTTGAAGGATCATGAACTTCTCAATCTAGGGCTATGGATAATCTCACAAAAGGAGCTTGGAATGTTAGGGGGCTAAATGACCCCCTAAAACAAGATGTTTTAAACATCTTGCTAATAACAATAAAAATATATCTAATTGATGGGTTTAGTCAGGTGTCAAGTCAGAGAGAATGTTGTATGGCATCTAATGGAGAATGTGATAAAAGATGTAGGATTTTGCTTTTATGGAGATGTCAATATATTTTTGTTCAAATACTTGGTAAAATTGCCCACTGAAAGATGGGTGTTCAAACTGGTAAATACAACTTCCTGCTACCTTTATCTATACAAATAATGAAGTTGAGAAGAGAAAAGAGTTATGGAATGTGATCTCTCAGTTGAAGATTGACATTACAGGAACTTGGCTATTGATTTGTGAACTTAATGTTATTTTGATGGCAGATTGAGAAGCAGATTGAATCCGAGAGAGAGGTTACAGAGGGTAAAGAGTTGGCATATATTTTAGCGGTAAATGGCTTCCATCATCTGAAGTTTTTTTCTCAGTCCATGATATGGAGCAATCGTCACACATATGCTGAACTGGATAGCGTGCTGTTGAATGATCATTGGTTGATTAATTTTTTAGATTCACTACCTAAATTTAGTCTTCAGGGAGTTTCAGGTCATAACTATAGTTCATATCCTCAGGAACCCAGTTCCTGAAATGATATCTTTTAGATTTAAGAATATTTGGGTAAATGGTGACTAATTTAAATATGGCAAACGGAAGTGGATGGATGTCTTATGTTTTAGTTTGGTCCCAAATTAAAGCTCTTAAACAAACAGCTAAAGAATTCAAACAGAGAAAAGTAAAAATGGAGGCTGTTAGAGATGCTTTTGTATACTGCTCGATAAGATCTTGAACATGACAAGTTTAACACATCTTTAAAACAGAAAAAGAAGGAGAAATTGCATAAGTTTGTCAATACCAGTAAGCCGTATAATAGTTAACTTCAATAATAAGCCAAAGCTTTTGGATCCTAAGACTTAGATACTTTAGAAGGATATAATTGATATCTTCAATTCTGTTAAATATCTAAAGAATTTAGAGTGTCATATTCCATATACCATAACTTGTTATTCTATAGTGCAGTGTATAAGTTTTTTTAGGACTTCAAGACACTTACATAACAGGAAGAGTCCAATAGTTTGGAGAGCCGCTTGTTAGGCTAGTAGTCAAGGTGGGCTTGACTTTAAAAGAGTTGTTAACGTAAAGGAATCTCTAATTCAATTAATATTTGTGAGATTGATAGAACGAGTGATATCCCGATTTGGTTGAGATAAGTTTTTAATTAATAATTTCAAAAGAAAAATATCTAGTAACTACACACTAAAGTAACAAATTCATAATGGTGGATTACTTGCTTCATATTAGAAATAAATCCTTAATCTCGTATAGAATGGAGATGTAACAAGATTGAGATTGAAACAGGGAAAGTTGATACATTGAAAATTCATGAGTTATTCCATAAACCTAAACAGGAAATGAGATGGGCTTCTATTTTTTGGAATAAATTATGGGTACTAAGAATGTCTTTTGTAACTTAGTTGACTTTTTAGGACATTATGAATAATGAATTAGTTTTTATAAAATTTCTAGAGAGCCAAGAGACATTTATTTTTTGAGTGCCATTTTTCACAAGAGTCTTTATAGTCTACAATGAATGGGTGAATTATGCTACAGAAGCAAGAAGTGTGTTGCTATAAAAGAAAATGGAAAAGGACTATAGTTATCTTTATACTATGTACTACTACTTTATGCACCAATATATTTTATATAGCAGTGTTGAAACGCTATTATTTTTCAAAAGAAGAAATATAATGTAAAGAATTATGTTTTGCGGCTCATTAAAGACCTTGACATTGATTGGAAAGCTTTGACGTTTGAGAAAAGTGGAATTATTGTTGTAATAGGATTGAGATTTAATGTATTTTAAACCTATGTAGCTTTTGGTGTATATATGGGGTTTGCCCTATAAAAGGATATATTTTTGGTGGAATATGTTCTATTTTCTTAAAATAAAACTATCAATTATGTAAAATTTTAGATTCATTAAGAATCCAAAACTACATAAATGGTGAACTAACATTGAAGTATAGAAATTTTCACTTCTAATTATGTTCAATTTTGTTTTTTTTTCCTATTGTTAAATTTGTTCTTTCTCTTTGGTTTCTAGCATTTTCATACAAAAAAATTCACATTGAATTTGGGATTTTCTTGAGTTTCTTTTTAATTCTAAGGTAAGATGGATTGAGTGGATCAACACTATCGCTAAAACAGTTCAATGTCAAGAAGTCAATTTCGGTGGTAGGACCCACATAGATTGATTTCTAGAGAAGTCTTGATTTGAAAAGGTACTTGGGGCTTCTATTATTTTGGTAATTGTTGATGTGTTTGATTTGGAATTCTATCTTTGTCTTTATGTCGAAGTTTTGGTCAATTTTGGCTTTTATAAGAGTGAAGAAGAAGGAAAAAAGAGAGAGGGGGCTCTAGGCAAAATTAGACAGGTAGCTCGTGGATATATTTTAGTTGAAGTTCGAATTTTTTTATGATTGGTACTTTAATTTTGTGCTATAACTTTTGTTGAATCGGTTGTAGGACTTTAGACGTGTTGTCATGATAACTTTTCTTTGTGTTATATATTTGTAATTATAAATGCATTTTATGTTTCATGACACCTAATTGAAGAATAATCAGAGAGTTACCTCCTGAGTATCAAATATAACCTCTAGCATATGAGTAGAGATGTAGCTTCGGTAATTTAGAGTGCATCTTTATTTCTTTGCTGTAGAAGTCAGAGTTAATAGGATAACTTTGCATGGTAAAAAGGTTTAAATTGCTTTTGGTATCATTTTGATTAAGCTAAATTCCATAAGATGCATACGTAAGAAAGTTATATTTTTTAATATGTTATATCTTCTATTTGATCATAATGTTAGTTCTTATCATTATTAAGTGCGTCATAAGGTGTTATGTCAATAACTAATGGAAGATTGATATGGACATTATAGTTTGATCTTTTTTTTAGATTTCAAGCAATTACATCTAGATTCCAGATATAGTTAAATAATATTTATTCTTCTTTATGCTATATCCATCTTCCCTTTACATAATTGTCATGGGTTATTATGTTGATTCTATTCAAAAGTGATGGGCATGAACTCTTTATGAGGATTGTGTTGACAGTGGTGCGAGGGATCCAAATCTGTGACAACGGCATGAAGGGGAAGGTTCCTCTCCTTCTCACGACCTGGTTCCAACTCCGGTGACCCAGCTTTATCTCCAGATTTGACCTAGCTCTAACCCATAGCTAGCCCTCCAGATCTAGAAAGTGAGAGGCGGGAGAGTGGGAGACAAATTGGCAAGCGAGAGGTGTGAGAGTGGCGACCCTGTCCTCCAAATCTATAGGAGGTGTTACAGCAGGTAGCAAACAAAAAAAAAAGAGATGACCTACCCAAAAACCAGCAAATCCCTAGACCCACCTTCCCTACTGCTGAGGCACCGGCCTCAATGACAGGCCTCCCTTTCTGGCATCATGAGAGGGGAACCCTTCTTATCAAAAGTCGACTTCCGTGTGCTTACTAAGGAAACAATAGCATCTCACTTAGTAGCTGATCAAAATGGTAAAATCTCTAGCCATTATGAAATTGTGTATAAAGATCTACCCACATCCAATCTAGTCAGAGCATGGAGGAACAAATTGAAGACCGTCCACCACAAGGGAACCATGAAGCACTATCAAAATGTGCTTATGGATGGAGCCTTATCTCTACCAGTCGAAATTTTAATGGCAATAGCTCGAGCTTAGTCTCTACTAAGCTTCTTCTGGTCCAAACATCCTATATTTCTAGCAGTTAATGCTTGGGCAAAATCAAGATGGGAAAAGAAAGGACTTAAGAAAGCAATGCTTATGGAAGACGACTCCATTTTGTTCAAGTTTGCAACCTTGATGAGATTATGGAGAAGGGCCCGTGGCACGTTGGAGGCAACCCCTTTTCATCTAGAAATGATGACCGAGATTGGAAATGGACTGGGTTAGATAGACACCTTGCCACGATGAGTACAATTCCATAATGTCTCAATGGAGTTCTGGACCATTGAGGGTCTTAGCTATATGGCTAACTCTTTGGGTAAACCCATTTGAATGGATTCCTAAACTACAACGATGGAACATATTTGCTATAGTAGAAGGCCTCTCTACCTGATTCACTTCCCATTCTGCGACTGAATGACAAAGATGAACTGGGGAAGAATGTCATCTGCCTCTCTTATCCTTGAAAATTGACAAAGGATAGCAACGTCTGGAAGCCTACGGGTAAGATGTTTCAAACTGGATGGCATGATGAATTACTGGATTCTGGTATAGTTGATGATAAGGATGATATAGTAATTGAAGACAGGGGAGCTGTCTATGAATCACTCTTAGCAGAGATAGATAATCACATTAATAGTGTCGTAGAAGTTGTTACTTGTGTGGTTGATGTTGTTGAATGTGTAATGGACTAGTGTAGTTTCTCATACAGCCCAAGCTGAGACTATTAAAGATAGGCTTCTTACAGAGGATGAAAATACTAGTGTTGTTGCGATGGGTGTACTCAATGGTGTTGTGGATGTAGTTAATGATGATGAAATAAACTTATAGGTTCCAACTAGAAAAATGGCTTAGGTTGTAAACAATGGTAATCAATTGGTTAGATTGAGAACTGAACAAGTTGTTACAAATATTTCTCAGGAATAGACAACTCTTGACAAGTCCAATGCAGAGACAATATGGAGAGTCTAGATAGTGGAGTGAATGATTTTACCTCTCGATATTTGAAGCATTGTTAGATGGATTAGGCCAATATATTGACTTCACTATCAACAGTTGGGAAAACTGTGAATCAGGGGACAGGGGATATCATCTCTCAAGAACAAGTAGAGGACAATGATACTTCATTAGCTATAGCCCCAAGTCCTTGAAATCCCTGGAGATTTTAGTTCAATCCAAACTTAGAAAAAGGAAATCAGCATGAAAGAGGACAAAAAATCCTAAATACCAGACGGTTAAATGACTCTTATAAACCAGAAATGGTGAATGAGTTTGTCCATAAAGATGAAAGATGAAGCAGTAAAGCTACCTATACTTGTTTCTTGTTGTTGTCTATATTGCAGACAATTATAAAGCCTTACTTAGGGAGTTTTGTTTTTAGTCATATTACAATATGATGGTAGGCTTAATACCTTAAACTCGTCGTAATGTAGATTTAGTTTTAACTATAATTAAATTTAAGTTTTCAAAAAAGGTTAAGACTGAAGATAATAATTTCAATGATAAATATAAAATTACATTTTTGTTAATCTTAATGTTGCCTGAAGTAATAATTTGATTATAAATATAATCTTTAGATACTTAGTATTGTTTTGAACTTTCAAAGCTGATATTAAGCTCCCTAATACGTTTTTATGTCTCTTTTATGCCCTTACACTTATTAGGGTGCTTTTCCTTTATCATTTTCTTATGTTTTGTAGATAGACTAAAATTCTTCTAATGATTTTATGTTATACTTGGAGTGTAAAAGATTGGGTGAAACAATTTACACAAATCAGGGGGTAATGCAAATGCCCTAATTTTTACTTTTGGATCTTAGTGTCTTCGGGTAGCTTTATTTGTACATTTTGTTTGGTAAATTTGACTTTGTAGTGTCGTCAATGTTGTCTATAGTAATATTGTGTTTAGTAGTGATCTCTTTAGGCCATAGATGGTTTTAGAATTCAATCCATTGATTTTTCAGTAATTGGTTCATGGCATCTGTCTCTATATAAGCTTGACAGTTTAGCCTGGGCCTTGCCCGACTTAGCTAGAAGTCAACAGGTCAGATCCAGGTTTATAGGATCTCAACTTGAGCCTTGAGTTTTTTTCTAAATTAGGCTTCGGGTTGAAATCGCCTGGGCCTTAGGTTGACATGTATAGATAAAACAATGCCGTTTTGAATAAAATAATGTTTAAATTTATTTTTAATTTTAAAAATAGTTTTTTTGAGCCAAGCTCGGCTTCGATTACTATTTGGGCCAGATCAGAATCGAACTTGGCCCCTATTAGGCGTCAGGTCAGCCTGCACCCTCCACTTTTGTAAATTGTCAATAGTTTCAAGGTATTACTTTTCCTTTTGTCAGTAGCAAAGCAAAAACTCCTATGTTGGATAAATTGTCCTACCTTAACAAATGCAGGTTTTGCTTCCATGCCTCGGAATCTATGGAATACTTCATTTTTTAGTATCACTTTTTAAGGAATATATGGACTTCAGTTCAATCATTACATCCCTTTAAGCTGCTCAACCACGAAATATCTTTATGAATTAGGAAAAACATGATGTTCGAGTGATAGTACAACTTTAAAAATGGTTAAGAGAGCAGTTTTACATCCATAACTTGTAGCTTATAACAATAAACTAAAACTCCTATAATACCCATCTAAATGCAATTTCAATTGTATTAATTGTCACAAGAGAGTTACTCTCAATGCTTATAGTTGTCAAGATTCAGCTTCGAAACTCCTATACTTGCCATCTAAATGCAATTTCAATTGTATTATATTACTTGTCATAAGAGAGTTACTTTCAATGCTTCTAGTTGTCAGGATTCAGTTTCGGGGCAAATGTTTTTGTACATTTTTTGAACCCCTTTCAAGGTTTATTAATTTCTTTTAAAAAAACTTATCAGGAAACATATATTTTTCTTTGTTAATTGTACATTACGTAAATTTTTATTTTTATTAATATTTTATTGCTTCAAAATTTTGTTCATTTCTTTGTGTGAACAATGCAATAAGGAGTTAAACGTTTTCGTATCCCAACTATCTGATTTCTCCTTTCTAAACATAAATTTTCTAAAATTTGATGACAACTATTCTACTAATACTTTTATCATTATTGATGGTTATTATTATAAGGCCAAGCCACATGAAATTGAAACTTACAGTTTGAATAAATAGGATTGAATTATTGTTTTTTAGGAATTCATTGCAACAACCAAAGCAGCAGCAGTAGAGTAGCAGTAATACTAATACTGATAGTTTTATTAATTTATAACAATACATGCAATCTGCTCAGCTTGCAAGGGTTGGATCAACTATAGCTGCACACCTCCCATACAGTTGATCGCTCTTTGCTATATATTCTGATAACCGTGACTTGAAACTTGGGCCATTAGCAATGTACTTGACAAATTCGTCATGACATGTTTTTCCGATTAATATGAGAGCAAGACAACAATCATCAGAAGTTGTTCCATCTTCAAATATTGTCTCAAATATTTCCTTCACGCAAGTTATGTTAGTTCCTTGAATACATGCATCCAGGAACTTGAAGTATCCAGGTCTTGGCTCTGGTAGAGGTGCACCCTGATGGGGAAAATATATTGCAGATGCAATTTTAGGGGGGACGAAGATTACCACAGTTGCTATAAAAATTGATGCAAAGATAGTAAGGCTGTTGAGTTTGGCCATGTTATAATACCAAAACACCCAATTATAAGTGTCTTTCGGGTTTTGTTGGATGAGAAGAAAATAGTACTAGGTTGATATTTATAATGATAAAAGAAGGTTTCACTTATAATAACCTACGAGTTCGTAAATAACAATGAATGAAGAAGTGAGTTTCCAACTTCATAAGTTAAAAGGAGGTTTAAATTATATGTGAAAAGTAACAATGAACATTTATGAACTTATAAATTATCAACCTAGTACTATTTTCTTCTCATCCAATAAATCCCGAAACAATCCTGGCAACTAAAAGCGTTGGGAGTGTAACTCTCTTTTTACAATTAACACAATTGAAATTGCAGTTAGACGGGGGTTATAGGAGTTTTAGTTTACTGTTATAAGCTACAATTTATGGATGTAAAACTGCCCTCTTAACCATTTTTCAAGTACTTGAACATCATATTTTTCCTCATTCATAAAGATCATCGAATTTCTTTATATATATATATAATGTAACCCAAAAGTTAATAAGCTGTTGATGAAAGTCCCAATTGGTTTATAGATGCGATACTATTGAGGGTTGAACAGCCTAAAGGGACATAATGATTGAACTAAACTCCATATATTCCTGAAAAAGTGATAATAAAAAATGAAGTGTTCTATAGATTCCGAGGCATGGAAGCAAAGCCCGCATTTGTTTCGAATGACAAGGAAGGATAATTTATCCAACATGGGAGTTTTTGCTTTGCCACTGACAAAAGGAAAATTAATACCTTTAGACTATTGATAGGTTTACTACGTTTTGATAGGTGTTTTAGTATTATACAGCCTGCCAAATTTACCGGAAAAAATCGAAGAATTTCATGTTCTCTGTCCAGTATCCGAAACCAAGAATGATGTTCTGCAGAAGCAGCGTCAGCCTCATGATGTTCATAATTTCATGCTCAGAATTCTCAATATCTTCTATTCCTTTCTATCTGAAGCGTTGCTGAGAGGGCTGAAGGGTTGCTGAGACGGTTCGGAACTAGTTTTCGTATAGTTAAGACGAGCTATTAGACTGTTTAGAGCATGCTAAATCGAGGCTTATGGTGTGAAGTTGTTAGGCACTGTAATTCAATTCTCTGCAATCCTGTGTACCCCTGCATCTGTGTATCATAGAAAGTGATTGTAAAATCACAATTTGCCTTTTGATTATAGAGGCATACGTTAAGCCCGCTGTCAATATATATTAGCTTAGAATAGTTTAGTTAAATTACAATTGGGATTTCCCATGATGACTTCAATTACCAGTTTTCTGCTATCTGGTTTGGTGAAGAAAATGAAACTGGAAAATTGTAAAAGCTTTAACTTGAAGTATATTTAGCCATTGATTTGATCCTAAAGAATAAGAACCTGCGACTTAGCAAATATTAATGTGTGGAAGGCCAATTCATCGGCTTTTGCTTTTCGATGTTTAAGCACACTTTGAATAGAATCCATGTTCTCTAGGTAGAGAGCCTTTCAAGCTTTTGACTCAGGAAAGTGGATCCAAACAGAAACAGGCAATGTGACATGTAGTCTCAAAGTGTCGCAATCTGCGTCTATTCCTCGGTTATTGGTCACCAAACTTTCATCTCCAACTCGATAATCTGACATCCATGCCAACCCATTTTCTTGGAGACCTGTTCTGTTCCCTTTCTTTAAGGACAAAACACAAAACCAATTTTCAGTGATTTAGTTTTGTGAATTACGCAAGTGTAATAAGATCAGCAGTGAAGAAATTGGAAAAGAACTTAAAATTGCTGATGAATATCGCTCATACGTTACCTGTAATTTTCATAGTAGATAATACTAACTGGTCTCAACTCAAATTAATAGATTTGAGCTTTGGTATAACTGTTCTTGTTCTCTTGCAAATTATTGTTTATCCATTATCTTCGTAAGTTCGACACAGATCAATAAAATACACATTGAACACAGTTTTAAGTGAACCTGAACTCACATAGCGATAAACATAACTTGTTTCAAAATCGAAGCCATTAAAGTAAAAACCGAGCCACTTCACTCCTAGATTGACATATCTACGAATCCCTCCTAGAAGCACACAAAGTATCTGTAAGCGATCTAGAAGGGGGGTTGAATAGATCGTCTAAACTTTTTCGCAGAATTCTATAAAAAATCACGGAATTAATACACACGAAACAATCAAATTAATCAAATGAAAAGAGTAGGGAAGAAGAGCAAATACTGTTTTTATAGAGGTTCGGTGCTAAGACCTACGTCCTCTACCTAA
>JANIJH010029876.1:0-11179 GCA_024520975.1 Erythroxylum areolatum | reverse complement strand
GACATGCATGTCCGTTTAACGGACATCTACGGGAAAGATGATGATTTTTGATGTTGTTAGAGGCAGATTCAGGCTTTGTGGTCTTCATAAAATTTGTATATCTAGAAGTCTAATTTCTAATGGTCTAAGAACGAAATCAATCCAACTTCTATATTGAAAGTTATGGTGATGGCGCCAAGATAGGTTCAAATTGATTTAGGATAGAAACATGTTATGTTCTTTTGGCAATAACTCCCTCATCCGACCTCCAATTGAGGTAATTATTGAAGCAATGAATTTCTAAGACAGGTATCTTTCTCTTCATGAATATTTGTATCATTTGGAGTTGAATTGAAGAAGTTTGGGTGTAAGGAAGTGAGAGGTCAGTTTAGAAAGCATGATTGAGGTATAAGCACGTTTTGGAAATTTAAGCATATCTCGAGTTGTAGAACTCCGATTGAGGTGATTCTTCCTTCAAAATAAACAAGAGACATAGAGCTATAATTTATGTGAAGAAGTCAATTTGAAATTCTGTTTTTAAGTGTTCTAATTTCCATTCGCAAGCAGTAAAAATTGAGTTCAAGCATGGTGACTATTTTTGTGTGGCACACCATGGAACAATTTGTAAGTAAAACTTTTGGAATGTTATGAGAATAAAGATGAATTGATAATGTCTATTAAGGATCCCAAAAAAAATATTGATGCCTATTGGGGTTTAATTCAATAACCCTTCAAGATGATGTGCACGCTCAAGTTAACTATAATGGTTTTCGCAAGAGTTGGGTTCCGGAAACGGGATCCAACACCAAGAAAGTTAGAGACTTTTGTACTAAGTTAGTGATTTTGGTTAGCTTTATAAGCATATGAACATTGAGCATCCTTATGTATTTTTTTTTAAGTTTTGATGTGTATGATGATATGTATTTGCTCAAACTCTTTGAATTAGTAAGGAAATGAAGCATTGAAATTCTATTTGTGTATGATTATGATTTTCTGGTGGGTGAGTTGGATGGTTAGATTTGAATGTATATGTTTGTTTAAAATGTTTGTGGGTTTCGGTTTCTAAGGGTTTTACTGCAGCGAAGCCAATGGTCACCGCGGTGAACCTTTCTAAAGGCATCTTCGCCGCGACGAACTTTTTCCAAAGGGTCCATGGAGATAACTCCATGGGTTTCGCCACGACGAGCTTACTGCCACGCTGAGATCTTATTATAAATGCAATACTTTCCACTTTTCTTTCATACCACCCTCTTGCGACTGTCCCGAATGGTCTTCTCAGAATTCGTTGGAGACCCGGGTCAAATATCTTTTAGTATCCAAATCGATTGTTGAGTTCCGAAAACGGGGTTCAACACCAAATTACATATATACTTCTTCGGATCTTGCCGAACAAGTCACAAAAGGAGAAACTTGAAGAAGAATAAGTCATACATGTTGTGGCATAAACATTAAGCCACATTTCCAGAACTAGGATTGAGAGATTGGTTAAGGAAAACATTCTTACAACTCTGGTTTTTTGATCTAGAAATATGCACTGATTGGGTAAAAGGGGTCAACTCGTGCTTCTGACTTATTGGGTCTAATACATACGGATATAAGTAGACCTTATACAGTTTTATTGTGCAATTCCAAGACTTTTCTGACATTTAATGATGATTATTCTCATTACAGTTTATGTGTTCTTGCTTAAAGAAAGTCTGAAGTTCTTGATGAGTTCAAGATCTTTATGACTGAAGGTTAAGAACCAATTGTCAAATTCCATCAAGATTGTCAAATTTGACCATGGATGAGAGTATTATGGTAAACATGGTGGTTTAGGACATGAAAAGGTCCGTTTTCCAAGTATATAGGATTGGTTGGACTAGTGACTCAGTTCATTATATCATATAGCCCTTAGCAAAATGGTGTGTCATCGAAAGGGTAGCTGCACCCTAAAAGACATGAAAAAGTCAATGCAGAATAGGACTAATCTACCTAATTATCTGGAAAGGGTGAAACCTAGCCTTGCACACAATTGTGTATGAGGTTACCCTACTGAGGTGCGCTAGTATAATCTTTATGAAAATAAATTGTAAGCTCATTCAATTCGTTGCTATTTAGTAGAATATCCCGACAACTCTAAAGGCTACAAATTTTGCTGTAAAGAAGGAAGGGCCAAAATAGTATAATCACAAACAACTAAGTTTTTGGAATACGATGTCTATAATGAGGGTGGACCCTCTCACCCTTATGATGATAGCAGGATGGATACTACGGTTGTTACGTATTCTCTACTCATAAGGTCAAGTCCAATGGATCTAGGTCTTAGTACCATTCCTATATGAAACAGGAACCTATATCTGAATAAACAAAGGTTCTTGAGGTATAAGAACTACTGTAGTTATGAAGATCCATTGAAATGAGACAAACTGCTATCTCATCAAATTACATAGTCTATTTGGAGAACAATATTATAATATTGGACATGTTATGGATCTAGTCACTTTTCTAGAAGCTATTTTTGGAACCCATGAGGTTTTTTGGTGGGATGCAGTGAAGGACAAGATACAATCTATGAAGTATAATAAGGTATAGAAGCTAGTTGATTTGCCACAGAATTGCAAACTTGTCAATTGTAAATGAGTTTAAAAAACAAAAAGGATTTCATGATAAAGTTCAGCGGTTTAAGGCTCAATTAGTTGTCTGTTCACTCAGAGAAAAAGATTTGACTTTAATGTTTCCTTCTCTCTCCATCCTTAAAGGATACATTTCGAGTGATTACAACAATTATAGCTCGTGATGATATAAAGTTACATCAGATGGCTATTAAAACTGCTTTCCTAAATAAATATCTTTATGAAGAGGTTTATATGGTACAACTTGAAAGTTTTTAAGATCTAGGGAGAACTAACATAATTTGTAAAATAAACAAATCAATATAAGGTTTACATCAAACCTCCCGAAAGTGATACCTTATAATTGATGAGGTTTTGGCCTCTTTCAGCTTTATGGAAAATAAAGATAAAAGATGTTTGTGTCACAAGGTCAGGGGGAGTAAAGTTATCTTCCTATTATTGTATGTGGATGATATATTGCTCATGTCGAATAATATGACCGTGTTGCATGACGTTAAGCAACTTTTAACTAAGCATTTTCACATGAAGAACCTTGGTGAAGTATCTTTTGTCCTAGGTATTTAGATTCATTAGGATAGATCTCAACACTCATTAAGCTTCTCAAAAAGTGCATACATTGAGCATATGCTAAAAAGGTTTAATATGGCTAAATGTAAACCTATTGTAGAACTAATCTCTCATAGTGAGAGATTATCTTTAGCACAGTATCCAAAGAATAAAGTAAAGAGAGAAGCTATGAGGAATGTTCCATATTCTAGTGCGTTTGGTAGCCTAATGTATGCCCAGGTATGCATTAGGTCAAACATTGCATTTACTGTTAGATTACTAGGTCGCTATTTAGCTAACTCAGGTATAGACCACTGGAATGTAGCTAAACAAGTGTTGAGATACTTAAAAGGAATCAAGGATTATATGTTGACATATAAAAAAGTCAACAGTTCAAACCTCTTAGAGGATCCAGATTTGGATTTTAAGCTATGTGTCTAAAAGATAGGAAGTCCACAGCAAAATAAGGCTTTATGTTTACAGAGGGTACAATGTCGTGGAAGAGTGATAAGTAGACACGGATGACTTCCTCGACCATGCATGCAAAGTGCATGCTATGGGGCTACTTCACAGATGTTGCATGACATTAATCGAATTTTGGCCAAGCATTTTCACATGAAGAACCTTGGTGAAGCATCTTTTATCCTAGGTATTCAAATTCACAAGGACAAATATTAACACTCATTAGGCTTCTCACAATGTGAATATATTGAGCATATGCTACAAAGGTTTAATATGGCTAAATGTAAACCTGTTGTAGCACTAATCTCTTATAGTGAGAGATTACCTTTGGCACAATGTACAAAGAATAAAGTAAAGAGAGAGGTTATAAGGAATGTTCCATGTTCTAATGCGTTTGGTAGCCTAATGTATGTCAAGGTATGCACTAGGTCAGGCATTGTATTTACTGTTGCACTCTTGGTCGCTATTTATCTAACCCGGGTATAGACCACTGGAATACAGCTAAACAAGTGTTGAGATACTTAAAGGGAATCAAATATTATATGTTGACATATAAAAAATTCAACAGTTTAAACCTTATAGGAGATCCAGATTTTGGATTTTAAGCTATGTGTCCAGAAGATAGGAATTCCATAGTAGAATAAGGCTTTAAGTTTACAAATGGTACAATGTCATAGAAAAGTGATAAGTAGACACGGACGACTTCCTTGACCATATATGCAGAGTGTATGCTATAGGGCTGCTTCATAGGTTGTTTGGCTCAAAATCTTAATTTTTTAGTATTTTGTGGTTGATTCAGTGGCTAGACCCATTCGGTTGTATTATAATAATCTTGCTATTGAGGTGGAGCATTTGAGGACTAAAGAAATGTTAGTCGATCCTTTAACTAAAAGACTTTGCCACATGTGTTTGAAAAACATGTATACAATATAGGTGTATTGAAGTCCTTAGACACTATTAGTTAGGGACTATGATGTTTGCTCTATGTACATTTATACTTTTATACTTTTTGATGTATTATGATAGTATGGTGGTTCATTAATAAAGATAATTATCATTTATCCTTAGTACTAGGAGTTATCATACATAGTCATAATACATGTGAAAGTTTTAAGATTCTTGTTGATCTTAAGCATGTTACGGGTCACTGGGCATATATACAGTTTCATATGTATATCCATAGATTTTGACATGACATAAGGCGATATAAGTTTTAATCCCATAAAGGTTCTCTAATGTAATTTAGCATTTAGTTAGAAAACATAAAGATTTTCTCTAATGTAGTTTAGCATTAGATGAGAGAAAATAAGATTTCTCTGATGCAGTTTAGCATATTCAATTTAGCATAAAGTTTAAAGAAATCGAGACCTATAAATAAAAAGATGATACATATTAGATCATACTGGTATCATCTGAGTTTGTCACACTCTATTTTCCCATTCATGTTAGTAAGTTATTAGATATTCGTGATTATATTGGACCTGTGTCACACATGACACATGTGTTTGATATCTTTCCGTATCAAAAGTCTCTCAGAAATGAATTATGGACTTTTGTTATCTTTGGATCAAATGTTTTGTTCTCAAAGTTGATCGATCAATTTAGTCGCATGTCTTAATTGAATTTTAAACTGGTTTTAATTTGACTCAACACTACAATTAATTATTGTTAAAGAGGGAGAATGTTAGATATTTTCCCTATAAAGTCAACAACAATTAATTGTAATTTTTTATTTTTCAATAATTTATCAGTTAAGTTACGTAATTTGATCTGAGTAAAGATAATAAAGTGACCCAATAAATAATTTAACTCAATAGGTTGATGTCCAAGAAGAAAATGGACCCTGATCAGTGCAAATCAGACCCATATCGGGCTTGTGATGGGAAAACCTAATATGGAAGCTATATGTATAAGGATAAGGTCTCCTATAGCTGCCTAAGTAATTCGTGAACATTCGAATTCTCTGACCTGTCAAAAGAGTCACATGTTAAGAAAGTTGCAAAAAGACGTTTAACAACGTTTTGATGATCACCTTTCGTGAAGGTTGTCGAGAAAAAGGACTTATTTTGGCTTCAAAAAGCTTGTTAAAAGTCATAGAATCAAAATTAGGTATTTTTCATGTTTTCTTTGTTCATTATCTTTCACATTTGATCCTAGATGCGTAACTGAGGCCCGTATTATGCACTACACAAGTTGCCAGCCTATTGTAAATTTATTATTCTAATAAATATTTCAGAAATAAATTAAAAAATGAGAACAAGAGAAGGCCCTTGTAGAAATGTATCTTTTCTCTATATTTATCATGTATTGTATAAACTACTGTATAGGTTATTGTATAACATGTAACTTTTTTTGTATAGGTTTTATTTATGTTTAGTTGGATTGTGTTTTATATAGTGGGAGTCACCGTTTTATTATTATATACAAGTGGTGGTATATATACCATCCTCATTTATGAATAAAATAACCCATTCATTTATTTCAGATATGTATACGAATTGAAATCTTTAGGTTTTACGATTTCTTCATGGTTTCAGAGTGACTAGGTCAATCCTCGTTTCTCCGCAACTGAACCATGGTAGATAGCATGAGTGGTTCAAGATCGTCGTTTGGAAGTGTTAATGGTGACGAGAATCTGATGTTTCGGTAGAACTCAGATCGTTCTGGGATGATTCTCATCACAACTCCATTAAGCAGCAACAACTACTTGTCTTAGAGCCGCGCGATGCAAATCGCTTTAGGTGCAAAACTAAAGCTTGATTTCATTAACAAGTGTGAAAGACCAGCAAAAAGCTCACCAGACTATGATCGATAGTGTCGGGTCGACTTTATGGTCACATCGTGGATTCTTAATGCCATCTCCAAAGACATCGTGGAGTCTTTTTAGTACACGAGTTCAGCTAGGAATCTTTGGAAAGAACTAGAACAGCGGTGCAGAGAGTGTAATGGCCCGTTATTGTATCATATCAAGAGAGAAATCAATTCGATTTCTCTAGGGGAACTGTCTATTTCTAAGTATTCACTAAAGTCAAACATTTGTGGGATACAGTGTTCATATGGAGCCCTAAAATAGTGTTCATGCAAATCCCTAAAGCAGTTAGTTGATTTTGGGGATAATGATCAATTAGTACAATTTCTTATGGGATTGAAGGAAGAGTATGATGCTATTTGGAGTCAGATACTTGTGATGAAACCTTTGCCTCATGTAGATAGGGCTTATGTGATGGTGGTTAGGGTTGAAAAACAATGGGAGGTTAACGTTACCTTTGCTGAGAATACAACTAGTGCTATAATGGTGCGTAATTCTGGTAATAGTAGTGCAAAAGGGGCTGGAAGAGGTGTTTCTAAGAAACAGTTGAACAAGGAGGATATGTTCTATGATTTTTACAAGATGAAACGGCATACAAGAGATACATGCTCCAAGATCGATGGGCATCTAGATTGATATAAAAGTTCTAAAGATAATAAAGGAGGAGATATGAATAAGGAGTTTATAAATATGATTGACTCACCTTTGGATTATCCAATAGAGAGGGGTACAAAAAATCCAGTCTAGAAGCAGGACATGGTTGCAATGATTCAGCAAGGTATTAAGAGTTTTTTGGAAAGCAAAGGCAAACAAATCCAGATGAATAAAAAAGGAGGAGAAGTCATTAATTTCGCACACTATAACGACTTTGTAGGTAGCATTATTAACCATTGTTTTAATTTAGCTAGTTCAATTGAATGTGGTTCCTGGACAATAAAAACAGGTGCTTCAAACTGTATGTTTCATGATCTAAGTTTGTTTGATAGACCTAGACTAGTTGTTTAATTCACCCTAGTTCACCTACTGGATGGCATAGTTAAGACAGTAGATTTCACAGGGGATATTATCCTTTGTGATAATCTTAGTTTGTCATCCTCTTTACATGTACCTTCGTTCAAATATAACCTACTTTCTATGAATAAACTAGCTTGTCAGTCTCCTGCCAAATTTACCTTTTATGCTCTGCAGGACCTTGTGACTGATGAGGTCTTAGCATTTGGAAAGGTAAATGTAGGATTATAGGTTCTTGATAAATATTCATTTAAAAAACACCTTTTTGTCTTCACACTTTTAGATAATCATTCAAATAATCCAGTATACTGTCATAGTGGTATTCTTGATGGTTTTTGGTACTAAATATTGGGTCATCCATCCCTTATTTACAATGTTCTTTAATGATATGAAATTTTCTAAACAAGATTGTGATGCGTGCCATTTTTCTAAATAAACCAGACTTCCTTTTCCTAAGAGCAGTATTAGTACATTTGCATGTTTTGAATTGTTGCATATGGATCTTTGGGGCCATTATAAGTAGGGGTCAATCAGTGGAGCTCAATAAATTTTTACCATTGTTTACTCAAATACAAAAGTCAAACATCTTCCTTCTTAGAAAAATTCCTTAAACTTGTTAAAAATTAGTTTCATGCTACAATCAAAATCATCAAAACAGATAATGGAACAGAATTCCTGAGTCATAGTTGTCCAGAAATTCTTGTCGACTATGGCATTATACACCAAAAAACCTCTCCTTACACTCCACAACAAAGTGGAGTATTGAACGAAAACATCAACATTTGTTACAAACTGATAGAGCCCTTATATTTCAGCCCCATTTACCAAAGCAGTTTTGTGGAGATTCAATTTTAACAGCCACATATATCATTAATAAACTTCTGACTCCTATTCTTAACTGGAAGTTTCCTTATTTTATTCTATTTCACAAAGAACCTGATTACAATTTTCTTAGAAGTTTTAGTTGCTTGTGTTATGCCTCCAACACATCTCCATATAAAGATAAGTTTGCTCTTAGGGCTTTCAAATATGTTTTCCTTGGTTATTCTTCAAGCCTAAAGCCTTACAAACTTTATGATATACAACATCATCATATTTTCATTTCTATGGCTATTGTTTTCTATGAGAACATATTCCCTTTTTAGTCTATTTCTTCATATTCAAAATTAGTTCCTTTGCCTAATATAAATGTTCTAACACTTATTGCAATTCAAGAATCATCACCTCCTAAAATTCCTACTATTGGTCCATCAAATTCAGCAGTTCCACCTTCATCTGATACACCTTGTTCCACTGATATTACACGGAGTCTAACTCCTATTCGAAGGAGTACTCGTGTGCCCCAACGACCAGATTTCTTGAACGATTTTGTTTCACATACATCTATTACTAATATTGCTCATCCTACTTCTCCTAATATACCTAATTCCTCTTCTTATATATCTTCCACATTTCCCTTTCTAGCCTCCTCAAATCTTACCTTAACGTATTAGTCCTTTTTAGAAAATGTGTCTAATCTTGAGGAACCTAATTCTTTTGAGCAAGTTCAAACTAATCTGAATCGGTTGGCCGCTATGAAGGCTGAGTTGGCAGCATTTGATAGCAATCATACTTGGGACCTTACTACTTTACCAAAGGGTAAAAAGGCTATAGATTCTAAATGGGTATATAAGGTAAAACTTAAACTTGAAGGGACTATTGATAGATATAAGGCTAGGTTAGCAACTAAAGGCTATAATCAAACTGAAAGGGTTGATTACACTGACTACTTTCCTCCAGTTGCCAAGATGGTTACTGTGAGACTTTTTATAGCTATTGTTGTTGCAAAAGGGTGGCCTTTACATCAATTAGACATAAACAATGCCTTTTACATGGTTATACTGATGAGGAGTTGTATTGTTACCTCCTCAAGGCTACCCCAAGGCTTCAAGTGTGTCGTTTGTGAAGGTCTTTATATGATCTTAAGCAAGCTTCACTCTAATGGAATCATGAGTTTACTGTTTCTCTTTACCAACATAATTTTGTGCAGCTCATGATCCATGTCTTTTTGTTAAATCAAAAGGGGTTGATTATATTGCTTTCATAATATATGTTGATGATGTATTAATCATGGGTCCAACAGAGACTTGTATTCAACAAGTAAAGCAGATTTTACATGACCTGTTTACTATTAAAGATATGGGGTCTGCAAAATATTTTCTTGGATTGGAACTTGCTAGATCTGATAATGGCTTGTAGGTGAATTAGAGAAAATATGTGTTAGATATCATCAAGGATACAGGTTTGACAAGTTCAAAAGAGGCAGCCATTCCGTTATCTCCTCATTGTCATTTTGATGATGCTAGCTCTACTTTATTGGTGCATCCAGATAGGTTGAACAGCAATGGACAACCGCCCTTCATGTGCTCAAGTATCTGAAACATTCTCCATCTACAGGTTTATTTCTTCCTTACAACAATTCTTGTTCACTATAAGCATTTTGTGATGCAGATTGGGCTGCATGTCCTTTTAGTAGGAGATCCTTGATAGGTTTTTGTATTTTTTTGGTGATGCCATGATTTCTTAGAAGACTAAGAAACAGTCTATTATTTCTCTGTCTTCTGCGGAGGCTGAATATCGCAACCTCTCTACTACAGTCTATGAGTTACAATAGATTTCCTATTTGTTGGTTGATTTTAGACTGTCCGTTTCATTTAGTATTCCTATATGGTATGACAATTTTCCTACTGTCCATATTACTGCTAATCCTATTTCTTATGAACAGACCAAGCATTTAGAAATTGATTGTCATCTGGCTCGGGATAAATACAAGCAAGGCTTTAATCTTCCTCAATGCATTCTCTCTAAGATTCAGTTGGTAGATATGTTTACTAAGGTCTTACCAGCTCCCGTTGTTTCTTTTTTTATTTCAAAGTTGGACTTGTGTGATTGGTACCAAGCACCACCTTAAGGGGGGCTGTAGAAATGTATCTTTTCTCTATATTTATCCTGTAATGTATAGACTATTGTATAGGGTGTTCTATAGCGTGTAACTTCTATAGTATAGGTTTTATTTCTATTTAGTTGGGTTGCGTTTTATATAGTGGGAGTCACCATTTTATTATTATGTACAGTGGTGGTATATATACCATCTTCGTTTATGAATAAAATAACCCATTCATTTATTTCAGATCTGTCTACAAATTGAAATCCCTACATTTTGCAATTTCTTCGGCACTGATCATCAAGGAGATTTTGTGCTCTCCTCAAGAAGAAAGACAAATGTTTAAGAATCTAAGAAGTGACTGATCTGTATAGACTCTTATCTTTGAGCCAATATGTTTTGCTTATTGTTAGGGGAAAATAAGATCATAACAGAATCAACGTACGAAGGTTGAAAAATTGTCAGAAAAAGATAACGCACACTAAGGAGAGAGAGAATACGCCGAATCAGAAGGAGGACATAGATTCATTCATAGAGAGAGAGATTACAAGACGCACATACACAATTGCATACCATTAGAGCCACACTCATTCAGCTTAAAACTAGCTACTACATTCCCCTACAACTCACCCCCAGGCTATTACTATAATCCCCTATTATTTAAATGTTGCGTATTGCCACTCCGTCTTTTTAACTTGACGTCCGTCCATTCCTATTTCCACATCGTCTTCTCCGATCATTTGATAACAATCCCCTTCCCCTTAACATCTTTGTCCACCAAATTGATGTCCGAGTACCGCTTCTTAAGCTCAAACAGGTATTCCCACGTTGTTT
>JANIJH010029866.1:0-11179 GCA_024520975.1 Erythroxylum areolatum | reverse complement strand
GCAAACTCATCCAACATTGCAATTATTTTTCAGGAATTGGCGATTACCCCGTTAGTGAAACGGGAGTATGATTACTGAAAGAGAGTCAGAGTTTGAAGTCGGGATCAGTTCACGTCTGCACTCGTGTCATTATGAATTATGTGTAAATTTGTATTTCCGCAAGATTAGTACTGCTATTGCCGAGGGCCCCAATTGATTAATGCTGTATTGTAATTTGATTACTGAAATAGTGTTTTGATTAAAAATATTTTCGTATCGTGGGCCCAAATTGTTTACTGATTTACGTGCACTCGATTGTTTTCTAAAAGAAAAATGCATTACCGAGTATTTGAACTGTTTTGACTGCTCTAGCGTACCACCCTCGTGAGGCACAGGCTCGGATATCACCCACGATATCGGGTTTGGGTCCTACAGGAGTGGGATGCTACAGGTTTGGTCCTTTAAGTATGTCAAGTGCACTTTGACTAAAGATTTCTCCCGCCTGCCCGCTAGTGGCATAGAGCTCCTTCACAGACTCCCACGGCTATGCAAAACTATTTTGTGGGATTACAATAGTATGTTCTGTTCACAACTACACAGAACCCTTATGGGAAATGTGTAGTACGTTTTGTTTTTGGAACTACCCAAACTATTCTAATGTGTTTATGTGTTGATGATATGTTGAAAAGATTGATGCATAAATGATTTTTATTATTGTGAATTTGGTTGAGAATCTGAGAACTACGCTTTTGATGCGTCAATAGGAATTTTGATGGTAAATGAACATTTTGAATAGATTTGCTTATTATCCATTATAAACCTATTACCCATGAGCTTTTAAGCTCACCCCTTGTTCCTTCCTCTCTTCAAGTGACAAGCAAGATATCGAGTGATCGAGTTGAGAGTCAAGGCATCACTCCAGTTTGCATATTTTGCTTTTGAGCTAGATTATGTAAAACAAGGCTTTAGTCACATTTTGAGCGATTCTAGTTTATGTAAAGTTTGTATTTTTGGTTTATGATATATTGTGGCTTGAAATTCCTATTAAAGCCTTGTAAAACCTTTATTTTATAATGTTAATTAAATATTTATACATTATGTTTGATCATGACTTTTCAAGTCTTTACATTGCATTTTCAAGTTTTACATAGGGATAGGAATTATGTTCTGACTTCAGGGGAAAAATTGTATCAATCTAGGCTGAATTAGACAAAGTTGTCCCTTGGAAGTTGAAGTTTGTCTTTCTAGCTTTCCAACACCATATAGTATGAAATTTTTGGATATCGAAGTTGAGAGATATGATCATTATAAGTTGGTAATGCTGCATAGGGTGTATATCAGGACAGCTATAGAAAAGGATGAGATGTAATTGAATGTGATGAATCAAATGAGTTGAGATTTGAGAGTTTTATGATATCAATGTGGTGTTTGAATTGTTGGGAAGTGATATTGCACTAGAAGAGGTGAATTTGAGAAGATTATAAGTGAAAGTGATGTTAGAATGGATGTAGGAATCATTGGAGCGGTTTTGGAGGGAGTTTTGCATCACCTATATCTGTTAGACGGACTTTAGGTCCATTAAACAGACCTTCTCAGGTCTGTGAGGACCCCCAGCCTCACCCATGTCATAGGCATTAAGTCCGTTAAATGGACCTTCTTGGGTCTGGAAAGGCCCCCAGCCCCGTGTATGTCCGTTAGGTGGACGTGTGTGTCCCTTTAACAGACATACACTGTACGCTTTTGGAAATTTGCATGTTTGACCCTCTAAATTTCAACATCTTAATTCAGGGTCTTCACAAAAGTTGTAGATATAGAAGTTCTCTTTCAAATCATTTAAAAATGACCTTAGTCTGATATCTATAGTGAAAGTTATGTCAATTTTTCAGAAACAGGTTCGGTATGATTGAGGACAAAATCATGTTTTATTCTTTTGGACATAACTTCATCCTCCAACCTCCAAATGAAATGATTCTTAGACCAATAGATTTCTAACACATTTTTATATCTCTACATAAGAATTGTTAGGTTTTGGTTTTGATATCAAAAAGATTGATGGAAAGATAGTGAGGGGTCGGTTGAGAGAGCATGACTAGGGTATCAACATACTTTGTCTTCTTAAGCATAACTTCATCTATAAAGCTCCGATTGAGATGATTATTACTTCAAATTAAACTAGAGACTTAGAGCTGCAATTGTTTTGAAGAAGTCAAATTGTGATTTTGGTTATTGACTAGTGTGAGCACACTATCCTTGTGGGATGATGGTTAATGAGGGTTCCTTGAAATAACCCTCCAGGGTAATATGCTCACAGTTTATGACTATGGTTGTTGGGCTCCAGAAACGGGTTCTAACATAATCATAACCTCAAAACTAAAGTAAATATAGAAGACTAAAAGAATCATAATGAGATCCCTTTTAATCTTCATGAAATCCACTTTAGAATGATGAAAATCCACCCAAAAACTTTTCTTCTAATGAGACAACTAAATAAAGGATATTAACACCTCTAATACAGATTCTGAAGGTAGGTGTATATAGATGGAAAGCCACATTACTTGGATTTTTCCTTGACAAAAGGATTGCATTTCTAGTTATAAAGTAATGGGCTTTTATCAAATGGAAGCAATATCGGTTGGTTGAGGTTCTTATGAACAATGATGATGTCTTTTTGTTTAGATTCTCAAACTTAGAGGAAGCAAAATTAGTAGTACAATTTGGAGCCTGGCATGTCCAAAACAAGCCTTTATTATTCCATGCATGGCGACTAAGTCTCAAGTTAGAGGATCTTCAGTAAGATAACATCCCCATCTAGATTTTCTTACACAATGTCCTTTCTAATATTTGATCACTAGTGGCCTTAGCCACCTTACAATCTATATTTGGAGACCAGCAACGGATCAATCAACTATTAAAATAAAATGCATTAACTATGCAAGGATGTGCATTGTGGTCACTTCACTGATAAACTTACATGATACTATACCTTTTATTAGATTGAATGAGGATTTGGAGCCCATTGAGGATCAATTGAAGGTAACAAATGCTTAGATACATCAGTTGGATAAGAAGCAAATTTGGAGACTTGTATAGAGAGTTTTTCAAGAGAGGTAATCATCATGAATTGATGTAGAAAAATGCTATATAGAATGAAGAGACTATAACAATCCTTCCTGATGCAATATGCAATGCTACAAGTAAGGCATGTAATGATGCACAATAAGTGAATGAACAGCTGGAAGAACCAAACATACATACAAAAGAGGTTTTAGACACTATAGAGAAAGCTTTATTGAAACACTTAGTAAGTAGAAGCAACAAAAAGTGAGAAATGATTAGGAATTTGAAACTATGGTTAAAAGAAGATCCAAAAGGAAAAAAGAAACTCTCCCTAGGGGAGACTACCATATGAACATTCTTACTTGGAATGTAAGAGGGGTTAATGCTCCTAATAAGAAGTTTATGATCATAAATGTAATTTTGTATAATAAAGTGACTATTATTGCTATTTTGGAAACTAGAATAAGAAAGGAGTATTGTAATTTTTTTAGTTATTTCCCAACTTATTGGCAAATCATCACTAATCATACTTGTCATTCCAATGAAAGGTGATTATTGTGTATGATTATAATGCACTAATAATATGTTCATCATTCACTATAGATCAAATGATCCATCTCCAAGTTTATAAGGGGTCTCTCAATCAACACCTATGAATTTCATTCATCTATGCACACAATAATACATATAAGAGATGTTTCTTATGGAATCAGATCAGGGATATAACTAGTTCAATCAATATTCCTTGGATGCTATCTAGTGACTTTAACTCCATTTTGGAAATAGAGGAAGCAGAAGGTTTAAGAGTAGTATGTAGTCCTTGCTATGAACTTGGTAAATGCCTGGACGATGCTTAACTCAATGACATTTCTTTGGGTGGATCTTTCTACACCTGGAATAATAAGCAAACAGGTCATTGCCTAATTAGGAAGAAGCTTGATAAAAATGTTTCCAATCTAAGTTGGATGTCTATTTTTCCAAATTTTTTTCCAAGTTCTCAAAGAATTACTTATCTGATCATACCCCATCTTAACGTTAATAAAAGGAACAAGTTCTAATTTTCCCTTTTCATTTAACAATTTCCTTTTAGATATAGTAGGTTTTAAAGAGGGAATATGGAATGCCTTGGGCTCCAACATTGGAGGCACCAAATAGTATATCTTTAAAAGGAAGTTGCACATCATCAGGAAAGAAATGAAAATGTTATTCAATATCATCTTATCAATACTATTAAGAGGGACTTAAATAACATTCAATAAGCAGTGTAACTCAATTGTGATTCTTAGTTGTTGTAGTTGAGGGAAAGAGAAGCCTTGCACAATTATTCACAAGCACTCCTCTATGACTTTTCACTTATGAAATAGATAGCTAAGGTTGATTAGTTGAGAAATGGGGATAGAAACATTTCAATTTTTCATAAAGCTATTGTTTATAAGAAAGCAAAAAACATAATCATTTCTCTTTAGCATTATGACATTTAGCTTGATTCACAAACTTCAATATTACAAAAGGCTTATGATTACTTCAGTGACTTGATGAACATGCCATTAAAGGCTCAATCTTCTAAAATCTTCCGTAGACAAATTTTGTAATACACCATTTCACATTAAGAAGCTAAACTTTTATGCAAACCTATTTCTATACAGGAAACCAAAAACACATTGGCTTCAATTCTCCCATATAATACCCGAAGACCAAATGGGTTTAATGTCAATTTCTTCAATAAAACTTAGTCCCTCACTAGTAATCTAGTTTCTATGGTTGTTCTAGAATTTGTTAATAACGGTTCTCTTCTTAAAGAAATCAACAAAACTTTTATAACACTTATTCCGAAGAATGATGAGGTGAATCAATTCTATTTACAAAATTATTTCCAATATCATTGATCAAGGCTCAAAGATATGCTCCATAAGCACATCGGTCCTACCTAAGGTGGTTATATACCTGGCAGAGTAATTAAACACAAGATACCGATTCTTTAAGAGCTCATCAGTAGTTATTCCAAAAAGAAAAGCAATCATAACTTTTGTATCAAAATTGATCTTGGAAAGGTATATGACAATATTGATTGGGAGTTCATAATCAACATCTTACAGGCCATGGAATTTCCAATCCTTTCATTCATTGGATTAAGCAGTGTATATTGACACCTTCATACAATATTCTTATGAATGGGTAGCCTACCAAATTCTTTGAAAGTTGTAAGGGAATTTGACAGGGAATTCCAATATCTCCTTACATCTTTGCATTTTTCATAGAGGTTCTTCATAAGATTATCTTGAGGGTTATTTAGAGAACTAAAGGTTTCAAATACCACTCAATAAATAGAAAACTCAAGCTAACCAATCTTTGTTTTACATCCTACTATATAAAGCAAAAGTAACCTTTACATATACTTTAATAAAAACTCTAATTATCTTCTAAAAATTATCTGGCTTGTAAGTGAATTGGTCCAAAAACAATATATATCTTTCTAGGAGTGCTACTAGCAAACACCATATGATTTCTAAAATTATAGGTTTTAGTCAATAGGATCTCCCAATGAAATATCTTAACATCTACATCACTTCTTCTAAGGTGAGAACCAAAGATTTCATTGGTCTCTTTGACAAAATTAACTCCATAATTTAATCTTAGAGCTCCAAGCACCTTTCAATAGTAGGAAGAGCATAACTCCTTGCCTCAATTTTGAATTCCATCAACACATATCAGGCTACTCATCTATTAATTCCAAGTTGCATTGTCAAAACCATTGATAAGTTATTCAATAAATTTCTATAGTTGGTAGTCATAAGAGACCCTATAGAAGCAAGATGAAATGGAGTGGAGTCTACACACTTAGGAATCAAAGATGTCTTGGCATATACTCAGTTAAAACCATGAAAGTTATCCTATTTACAAAGAGGCTATAGAGACCTATGACTAAAAAAAATCCCTTTGGTGTAAATGGATTCATGCCTACTTGATTAAGAAAAAAACATCTAGGCTTTAGATGTGAAACATTTTCCCTCTTCCATTTAAAAACTATTTTGAAATTGAGAGATAAATTTAAGACTGATTTCATTACTCTTGTGGGGAATGGAGAATCAATCAGCTTTTGGCATGACAATTGGCTATCTGTGGGGCATCTAATTAATGTGAATTAAGACCCATCCCTTAAGAGCTCAATACAACCAAATACTTCAGTTGTGTTAGCCCTCTCTAATAAGGATATTTTCCATCATTCATCTCTTTCTGGATATCTTATAAATGAAATTTCTTATACTTTCTCTAGTGCTGAAGAAGATAGATACATCTGGACGCATACCAATGATATCTTGTAAGAAGCTAATCTTTAGAGATCTTCCTACTTTGCCTTAGACTAAAGAAATTTGGCCTAAGTACCTTAACCCCTAAGCTGCCATCAATCTTTGGTTTGAAATAAAAGAAAAGTTACCAACTATTGAAAAAATTAATAAATACTATCAATTAGTTCTCACTTTGTAGAGAGGCTGAAGAGAATGCATAATATATATTCTTCAATTGTAGTTTAACTAAAGAAATCTAGAAAGCACTCCTAAGAAGATATTTGATTACTGAGGCGTTAACCAACTTGAGCAAAATGAAAGCTTGGTACTCAAATAGTAGATGCTCTAATAAAATTTCTTATAGGTGCTTCTGGTTAATTTCTTATAGGTGCTTCTGGTTGGTTCTATCTTTTATAGTCATAACAATGTGGGATAAAAGAAATATCAAAATTTTTGATGATGAAATCTTCCTAATGAACAGTTTTGCAAGAAGCTCATGCAACGCATCAGACTTTGAATCAATATACAAAAACACAAATTTCAGGATGAGCAATAACTTCTTTCCTTTTTTAATGTCTAGTTTCTTTTTCTTTAAAGTCCTTTATTGTAATACTTGATAGTCACTAGACATTAGTGACTTATAGCATTGTATTTTGGTTTTACATTTGTTATGCCTTTTAAGGCTTAATTTAAAACATCTTTTCCAAAAAATTGAGTTTTTTAAGCCTTTTATGAACCTAATTTTTAATATTTCATTTTTCTCTTCGTTTTATCCATGTATAGCTTAAACTCATGATTTCTAGAGTGGATGTAATCATTCAAATGATCCTATGCATGATCATGTCCCTCAATCTTACTTTAATCTTCCAAAAGGTTTAAATTAGATCCTAAGGTTATAATAAAATTCTATTTAAACTTAGCATTTGAGTATGTAAAGAAAGAAATCTAATGTTTTACAAATGTTTTAGAAAAACCCTGACTTAACATCTCTATCAACTTTCCATTAAAAGAATTATAGGTGGCATTAAGATGGTTTTGTTTTTCATCAAGTTCTTCTCTCTCAACATGACAATAATAATAGACCTCCCCAAAAAATCGCTCGAAAGTAAAAACTTAATGTCTATCTATCTCCTCCTCTCTTCCTTTTTCATATGGCATTGATGTTTTCATAATATTATTGCCAATATGAAGTGAATTGATATTAAAGAACAGCGGGTTAGTTATTATTGGAGCAATTTTTATTTTTAGGTACATTTCTTTTAAAAACCCAGTGATTTAATGGAAGATTTCAATCATATGGTAAAAAGTGTCATGAAAAGAATATTTCCATTACTTATAAGGGCTTTTAATATTTGAATTGAAGCCTGAAATTAAGTTCTTCATCCTACTATAGATTAAATCAATAAATCCAAAAAATTTACTCTAAGAGTTATGAAATAGAAAGATGATTATTTGTGCAGAATACCAGAGTCCCATTCTAAGGGTAGGTTTTACTAATTAGATCATATCATTATCATCATTAAGACATTACTATAAGCTTACCAATATATATTATTGCCCTATTTTTTATATTATATAGTTTTTGGATTATGTAAAGTTCTAGTTTCTGCCCAGAAAGAAGTCGATTATAGAGTATCAACTTACCTCTCAGATTAAAAACTTTCATTTTGATACCAATACTAAAGAGAATCAAGATAAGACCTCATCTCACTCATAAAATAAATTTCTTGAATTTCCTTTTAATGACTCGAACTTAATTTTTCATTGTTTCATAGCAAATATTGGAGTTATTGAAGGCCAACACTAACTAGTGATATTTAAGTTCTTACACTAAAATACCATATTATACTTTCCATTATAGCAAACTAAGTTAAAGATAATTTGCAATTTGTAATTCTCCTTATTGATGATCAAAAGGAAATGTTGATTTTACTTTTATACTCTTATGATATGCTTTAACACCAGATGCAAGAATCTAACTTCAGTTGTAAACTTTTTTTTTCTATTTGATACTATTACATCCAGAAAAGAGACACATTTGTTAAAACTAGATGTATGGGATTTCATTCATCTTTTAGTAAGCATTCAAAACAATTACTCAAGATTCCATCCCTAAAACCCTAACTACTGCATTGAGAATATCATTATGATTTTCTTTTAGAGAAAGTACCACTTTGTAAGAAATTTTACAACGTCTTCCTATTAATTGATCACCTAATCTTGTTATACCATTTTTTAATCTGATCATTATAACATAATTTTTTTAGAAAATAAAGGAAATTTTTTTAAATTAGCAAAAGCTACTTAACAACATTACAATAAGACTCAGTATCTGTGTACTTTAAAAAAGAAATACATGGGCAACATTAGTCAAAAAGATAAACAAATAAATCATATTACAACATTCAAATCCTTGTCGGGGCTTGGCTAATGGAGCTTTATTTATGATGAGCCATGATGGCTTCATGAGTCAAGTTTATCTGCTTGTTCCTCTCCCTCCAAATTGAATAGATGACATTAGTAAAGATTGTCTTCATAAGCAATCCATCTGAATGACCATAGTTAGTACATCTTATGATCATGTTCAATGTCTCCCTCCACTCAAAGGTGTAACTACATAGTTGTAACATAACCATTATTCTGCTCCAAATTGCTTTTGAGTATCCACACTCAAAATATAAATGATTTTTGCTCTCATTCATTATCTTGCAAAAGACATATATAGGCTTATAAAACACAACCTATCGATCTTTGGTTTTGAGTCTATTTTTAATCATTAGCCATAAAAAAATCTACAGCTGTTAGATTCAATGATTGCTTCCAGATAGTTTCAAACTAAGGAATAACTTCGAAAGGATTAAAAAACTATTCATGGCAAGATTTATTATTAAAGGTACCTCTTAAAGATAAATTCTAGGTGATAATATTCTTCCTCTATCCTTCGTGGATGCTAGGTAAATACTATATTAGTAAGGAAGATCATCTGAAGTTGCCAAACCAAGCTCCATTTTGAAAAGCAAGGGCACTCTAGCATGAATAGGAATTCGAGCTCATAATTAAGCAAGGTCTGTTCTACCAATAAGAGGACTGAGGTTGGTCTAATTATTAAACTAAAACTATATATACTCTCCATCTCTCAACCGATGCTTGATATAAGGATAAATTTTATCTCTCAAACTAAGTATATGGTTAAATATCGATGAATTTTAAATGATAATCACCCACCCATTTGATCCAAGGAGCTTGTCTATCTGTGAAGAGTCTCCAAATTTGGTTACAAAGTATAATTTTTTGCATCTGCGATATTAGGATTATCCTAAGTTGTCCTTGCCTCTTTGGCAAAGTAATTTCACCCCATTTCACCTTGGTCTGCTTACCATTTTCTGTGTTTCTCAACCTCAAGAAGGCTTTGAACACTCTATCAATTTCCTTAATGATCCGCTTAGGAAGAATCATATATGTAGCCCAGTGGATGTGCATATTGCTCAACACCTTGTGAATGAGAGTCAATCAACCTGTAATAGAAAGAAACTTGTTTTCCATGCATTAATTCTTTCTTTGATCTTCTCAATCACAAGAATGAAATCTAAAAATTTAGGCTTTGTATTAGTAATTGGAACTCCTAGATATTGCAAAGGAAGAGAATGTACTACAAATCCAACCACACTACTAATTTTCTCATGGTTTCTGACATCTGAGGAAAGGTATAAGCACTTTTCTCCTCATTCACTTTAATTCTAGACCAATCAAAAAATTTTTGCAATATGTTCATCAACATTCTGACTGAATGTTCATCTGCCCTACTAAGAAGCATCAAGTCATCAACATAAATCAAATGGGAATGTTTAATGGATCTACACTTGTGAAGATACTGAAATCTTCCATTGTATTCAAAAATTTTGGAAATCAGTCAGGAGACAGCTTTCATAGCTAAGGTAAAGAGGTAAAGGGATAGGGAGCCCCTTGCCTAATCCCTCTAGCATTCCTAAAAGGTAAAGTGGGGAGACCATTCACCATAATGCTAAAGGAAGTGGATTCAAAGCATTGTATAATCCAGGTTCTAAATTTCAATGGCAGCTTTATAGCTTCCAAGCATTCTTGTAAATACTTCCAACTAATGGTGTCATACGCTTTAAAATAATCAATCTTCAACAAACAACTTCTGATATTAATGCACACACAGGTGTTTAAAGTGGTTCGTTCACACACAAAATAACACCAGTGTAAAATAGAGTAGAGAAAGCAAGAGATTTAAATATAGACGAAGCTACTCTTTCATTAACCCTCAACAAAATGTTAACAAAAAACACAAGTACCTCCTACTCGAAGCACTCAAGGAACTCCCTACTTGAAGCCCTTACAAGGAACTCCCCACTTGAAGCCCTTACAATGAGAACTCTCCCCTAAAGCCTCTCTCCTCTAAGTGATTTCTCTCAATAATGAGTGAATGAATAGGTCTCAACACTAATGAGCTATTTATAGGCTCTTCCAGATGACTAAGAGTCCTAATAGAACTCTACTAGCTAAGATCATAATCTTATCCTATCTAATAAGACTGAGTTACATCACATTTAAAAGATTACCCTATCTAGGAATGATTATCCTTATCCACGATGATCTCCTCTATCTTCAAATGATCCTTCCATGTGATCTTTGTCTCTTAAAGATAATGTTCATCCACTTTGATCTTTTCTGCCACGTCATCATGTGTCACATCATCCACAGTTGCCACGTCACTGCTGATGTGTCTTCACCACAGCCTATCTGCACATAAGTGCATCAATGTACATCTATTGACAAGTCCATCTTCCATGATCAAGCTCACTCATGGTGCAGTCTCGTCACTCCATGACTAA